>JAQIXP010000002.1:0-82418 GCA_034700285.1 Proteroiulus fuscus | reverse complement strand
TTTAATAAGCATGGCGTCTATTAAGGCTTCGCATTGCCAACCAAATCCAGGTATTCAGATCATTTTATTTATTGATAAATATAGTCAAATGCAATCGCAATTTTCATGAATATTATAATTTTTCACGCTCTTTTAATTAAAACCAACTTGTCTCAAAGTGAGACTGTCCCTTTAAATTTGCATAACCCATTTTTAAGAAGTTAGTTTGCATACTTTTTCATAAACTGCTTTTGCATGCTACCAAAATGGCATTGCTTATGTTATCATTATTTGAATTGGTGACCCTTTCTACAAGGAAGCCGGGAATGTAACATAAATTACTGCTACCAATATAGTGTTACTAATTAGCTTTCTTGATAACTACAGCTTCAGATTATTCTAAGAAGCTACCGGTGGCATATTAAATCTTTTTTATGATGGGTTACACAATTTCACACTCGTGTATTAAGTCTCAAGTTTCAATTGTGTTTTTAGTTTTGATTATCTAAAAATTCGAAGAACTTGAGCCCATACCCAATTCTTTTTCCAGGAATTTAATCAACAGGTGTTCGGATGTTCTCCCATAATCATTCCAATCACGATTAATGAGCATACCTAACACATTGCCAACTATTAAGATGAAAATAAATAACTAACTGTGTATTTTCTTTCGTTTTGCATGGTACAGACTACCTTTAATTACGTGGTATTTCAATAGCAAAAACTATAAAAACTATTAACCAAAGTCTAGACACAAGGCTTAAAATAGGAACTCATACCATGCACACAATTGCCTTAGCAAGCATCCATTATAGGCAGGAACCTATTTATAGTGACTTGGCAATTATGCACAGGTGAATTGACCAGGTGTAAAAAGTTTAAAAAGGAATTGAGGGGACAACATATCGGATTAGCGAAGAAATTTAGCATCCTATTGTGAATTTGAAATTTCAAGGCGGCAGAAATCCCCGCATTCCTTTTCGGAATATCAAAGCTGCATTTTGTTACTATTATGATACATTTCATTAAAAGGTGATAAAATCTGTCTTAAGAAAAATGTCAGAATCACGTGGGATAATAAAACAATTTTGGCCTTAAAATCCTATAAAAGGGGAATTCATCCAAGAAACTGAATTTAAAGTGTTTCGTTTTCAAATATTGTGGACTATTTCCAACATCACTATGAAGCCTGTGAAGCGCAGACAATAGGTATTACAAACTCATAATTCTTTCCATCTGATTTCTGAATAGATATTATTACTTATTTTAAATGGAAATCCGCTGAAAACACGATTTCTTTCTTCCAGAAAACACTAATCAAATTTACATTAAACGCAAAATGAAAATCGTTCTAACAACTTTAATTTTTCTGATCTGGATTTGCAGTATTGAAAAGGTAAGACTTTAATTTACTTTTAAAATAAAAATGATGTCAAAAGTCAAAACCCAGTTCAGTAGTTATCACTAACTTGTGTTACGAAGCATAATCTCTAATAAAACTGTAATTGTACGATTTAAAATAACTTTATTTACTCAGGTTCAATCAGATATCATGTGCCAAGGTAGAGAAAATGGTATTTATCCAGATCGCAAACATTTGTGTTACAACTATTATGTTTGCATCAAAGGGGAGATGACGTCAAAGGAATCCTGCAACCCTATTGGCTGGAAATTCAGCACGCTCACTGATAAGTGTGAAATGCCATCACAAGTGAATTGTTAAATAATCTGAATTTTAAATATATTTACATTTTACCATTCTAAAACCAGCTTAAAAATGGTTGTATTCTGTACATTGTGCTCTTGTATATAATAAATTATTTTTATAATTAAACCACATTAAAGTTTTATCTAATGCCTCACTTGATTATTTTCACAATAATAGAATCGAAATGCATGCATATTTGCACAAAAACTTATTTTTGAGCATGCAGTATAAACTGTATCTAATCATTGTTCACCATGATTCAAGCTGGAGTTATGCCAGCTTTTTATAAAGTAATATGATGCTATAGATAGGAAAGGGGAAAGGAAGGGGGATGGGGTAAGTTCGGGTAACAGTATCTTAAAAATCATTTCAGATTCAATGGCTCAATTATTATTGAAATTCAATAGACTATCTTAATTCTGGCAAAAATCATATTCTTTATAAAATTTATATTTCATTTCACTAGAAACTCCTCAAGGAATCATTATGATTTGATAACAATCATGAGAGGTAGTGTTATTGATGTAATTTTAACAAGAAAACAGTATTGTTTGGAGCCAACATTTCCTTGTTCATACAGGGCCCTCTCAAACTTTAAAATGCAATTCTACATTCTTTACCAAATCATTTGCTCATTTTCCCTATTAAAGCTTAGTCCAAGATTAAAGCTAGGCTTAGGTCTATTCTCATGACAAAAAACTTTGAACCAAAATTTGGCTTCAATGCATGTGCATATTCGTGCAAAACAAATGTAACTGGAATAATGCACTGACACAAAATTTAATATTATCAATGAGATCCCATGTTGACTTCAATACCATTTCAAATAAAACTAATGATTAATTATCAGAACACACACACAAATTGCAGAATAAAAAGCACATGCAAATTGCATGAATTTGAAGCTTGCTACTCGTTTTGAAATGGTTGTTCTACGATTTCAAGATTTTCAGTTTTTATACAACGTCATAAGAAAATATGCAACTATCTGATATTGCAAATAAGGTAGTAAAAAATGCCTTAATGACAAGATACAACTCCATAATCGGTGGGTGAGTATTTGCAATTGAATATGGAACTTACGATCAACCTTAATCACGAAACATATGTAAACTAGGTAGTTCGTAATGTTACAGGCAATCTCACAAACACGTGATTCACTTGGGCTAGTTTTGGTTAGGTCAGTTTATGGCAGCCAGTCAGGGGGTTTGGGTGGCGCAGTCCCCCAGGATATGTAGATCCGTTGGGGGTTTAACTGCCAGATTAGGAAAAATAACGCGACTTTTCACTACAAAACAACGAATTTTATGTTTCAAAATAACTTTGCTTATTTCCTTGTAGTATAGTGATGTCCCAAGTTACGATTTTAAAAAAGTAAATTAAAACATAAAAAGAATGTGGGGCCTACCTGATATTTCAATTGCCATTTTCTTGCATCCTATGTAAATGCTTCACTTAAGTTTAGTGTTTCTCAGCATTGATCTCCAGTCACCCAAAAGTACGTGATGAAATGGCATCATCTGTGGAAAGAAAATTACATATTGCAACAAAACACCTTTTTTCCAAAACTTTTCATATTTTTGCACTACAATCAATTGAGGTGCAAATGCTTATCATAATATAGTATTTTATTTCCAGGAAACTGCCAGATCCAATTGATATAAAAATATATGGTGAGTGATTAATACAAACTAGATTTCTCACACTCAAGATACCTGGGTACATTTTTTGGTATTCATTAGGATTTAATTTACTAATTTAGATTTTGATGGCGGACGGTACCACATTTCTAATGTCGATAGTATCAGATATATACGTGTAAATAACTGCTTATTTCACTATCTAAAGAACTTAAGTTGATTTTCCTTAAACATCCAAGGCTTTCTGCACGCTTATGGACCTGGACCCATAACTTATCTTTTGCTAGACTTATTGCTGGATATAGCACTGTTTTGACTACAACTAATAATTTCATACTCTCTTTTAAAAAGGTCAGCCTGTGGCTAAAGTGTTATAATGATTTACAGGAACATGGTGTCATTCAGGTACAAAAATTTTTAAATAGATCCTCACCCAAATGTACGGTAACTAAAATCTTGTGGGTTTTTTTTTAAAGTTCTTAAAGAAGGAGTACGGACCACTTCTAATTGCAACAGAAGCGGGTAAGTAGGGCTGCTACATTCAAAAAGAAATTGGTAAACATTTTGAATAACAAACCTAAAATTCCTTAGACTACAGTGTAACATTATTGTTGGACATATCGAAAGTTCCCGTTCACTATGAAGAACTGGCAAGGAGAATCAGCTTATTAAAGCGAAACTGTTTTGCTTCTGTTTTGGACAAGTACTTAAGCTTCAAAGGTTCAACCATGGACAAGCTTAAACAGATTTACGTGTATTATCGAGAAAATGAAGTCATGTGAGAGAATTTGCTAACAAGATCATCAGACAAGCTGTGAAATTTGTAATATCGAGCTCACATATTTGTGGATTTCTCATAGGTACATGGAAGCCAAGGGAGGAGAAACCCTAATAACTTTCAGCATGCTGTTCAAGGATTACGATGAATATTTATTTGCATCCATATTTCTAAAAGTATAAATATCCATCACCTATCTAACTGAAAATCATAAATTTCGGTCATTAACATTCCTATTTTGAAATATTAACCAAAATAGGAATTTAGCGAGGGTAGACGAGTGTATAAAACTGCGCCAAAAATTGCAATCAACAATAGCAAACTTCCACAAGAAATTTTAAAAAATCTCCATTTAGATAAAGACGAAAACCGATTATCAATAACTATTGGTAAAGGAAAACTCCATTCTAAATAATTCAATACAAATGACATGCCCTTTCTTCTAACAAAAAGCTCAATTTCTTTCGCAGCATTATCGGCTGATCACACCCACCCAGATGTTCGAAACAATTCGATTGATCTTATCTACTATTTCCGCTACTACTTGCACTGCCAAATTATAAGAGCTAGAGTTAGTAGAAACATAACAATCCCAACAATACAGTGCTCAATTAACTACACTCATCAGATTAATTCAACCTCAATAATTCCAGATTCACTTACGAACTTTTATGCGCAAGAAAACGGAGTACTTTTTAAAATTAGCCAGCAACTCGCAGCAAAAGTCAACGGACAAGTCGAAGTTGAAGTGGGTTTGATTACCATTTCCAAGTAACGCACAATGCTATCAATTTGCGAACAAAACTATTGTGCATTTGTTTTAAAACAATAGGCATGGCTGTATTAAAAATGGTCATTTATTATAAACAAGTTTGTTTGGGACAATTTTTAAACAAAAAAGTGATATTTTTAGAAACCAATGAATATAAACCATGGCGGCTTACCATTTAATCCACAGTAGTTTATATAGATGAGCGCATGTTTAAAAATAAGTATACTACGATATCAAGCAAGCTATGTCACATCCAGTAAAGCCAATCATACACGATAAGGATAATCCAAATTAAAAAAAAATATTATTGGGAGTCATTAAAAGTGTATATCTGAATTCTTAAAAAAAATATTCCAATGAGAAATTCCTAATAAAGAAAATACAAAGTTTACTTGTAGGCTATATAGATCAGGGCAGCTTTCCTCTCAATTTAAATACACGGCCAAATATACAGAAAATGATAATTGGCATACATATATTCTCTGCTGGAATTAACTTTTCCAAAATGGAGAGAAATTACCCGGCCCTACCATGCATGAACGGTTTAACGCAGTGACATACTTTGCAGGATGAAAGATGATGCAAGGAGAAAAAAAATGGCGTTTTGGTGAAGTACATGAAGTTGAATTTAGTGTGACATTTATCTGGTCTCAGCTTTATGTTTTGGAGGTCGGAATTCGGATTTGCCAGTGGTTTTTGCTTTTTTCTTAGATCCCTGTTGAAAATTCTTCCAACTATTAACTCGACCTTCACGACTCGCCTTTATTAAGAAACAATTCACTCAGTTTTATTTTTGTTCAAGTGTCAAAGGGAAAGGTTACTCAAGGTATTATTAAATGTTCAGAAAAAAATATTGTGCATTAAAGAAGGTACATAAACACCTCAAAGTTTTTCTGCCATTCTTTTTCGACTTTAGTTCGTTCCTCAGTGGCAATCTCGTCCTCCCGTTTCCTTTTCCTAAGGATTTTTTAATTAAAATATAGAGGAGTTACAATATTTGTACCACCAAGACCTGTGAATCCTATTTATCTATAGATATCGAAAACAACGAAAACGAGAAAGCTAACCTCTCTTCCATATCCCGATGTTCCAAATCGCGCTTTTTGCGTTCCATATCAGCAAATAATTTCATGGTCATTACATACACGGCATGCTTGAGCTAAAGGCAATTTTGAGCGAATTTTACCCACTTTTCAGCATTAATAAATCCAGGAAAATGCTATAAATGAAATACTTTGTCAGGATCATCCTCGTCTATTCGAGTGTCCTTTCCCTCCTTCTTTAACTTTTTCTTTTTTTCCTGAATCATCATATTTGTACGAGCATTCGCTTCCTCTATAACATCTAAACATTTTTGTTTGGTCTCGGGATTTTCTAAGATTTTATAGGAACGATTGAGGACTAGAAATAGAAAGAGGCAAACACTGTTTAAAAGCTCTCGAAATAAGAGACAAATTTGGAGGTTCGGAGAAGCAGGAGGATAACTTACTATCAAATGCCTTTTGCGCTCGTTCTGGATCATCTTGGTTTTTATCCGGATGAACAAGAACTGATAACTACCAAACCCTAACAATTACTACGTTTAGAAAACAATCTTAGTCATTGAAAAAAGAGTAGAGAAAGAAAACCTACTCGTCGGTACTGCTTTTTAACTTCGTCTAACTGAACATCGGGGTCTAATTGCATTACCTGTCAAAACATTTCGAGAACTTACGGTATTTTTTCCATGACTCTTTAAATAATTTGTATTAAAAAGCCAACGGACAATTTGCAAACTACTTGCTACCCACCTCAAAGGGATTTAAATTAAAATAAGTTGATCCAGGTCGTAAAAGACGGTCAATTTGTTGTTTGGGCGTAAGCACTGAATCTCTTTTCTCGATCTCCTTGACCTTTGAAAGTCGAAAGAAAAAGAAAAGCATGTATCGAACCTAATGGAATCACGGATATGGAATAGACCAGGTGCTAATGTTAACTCCCTGTTGAGGGAATAAGAAGGGGGGATTCTGTTCAAAGGCAGGATCAACCGCATTTCTTAATAATTTCTCGATTCAAACCGAAATCAATTCCACATTCTGGAACCCATTTATTTAATGGATAAAATACAAAAAGCCACGGCGACATTCATAATTTGATCAGTTCGTTAATTTTAACAGCAGAAATCTAAAACTAGGGAAACTCGGCGTTTCCAGAATTTGGAATTGGCGGCAGCTGGAACCAAGAAATTATTGAGTTGCCCTGCTGGGAATTCGAATTGTGTAAGACAAATAGGGTGAATTCCACAATTTATTAATTATCAATTTGAATAAATGCAGACTTGTAAATATTTTATGACCTAAGAAGTTGCTATGAGCCTAGCAGATGGTACACGTTATTGTTTTGACCCAGCTTATCTCAGTTGAACGAAGTTGAAGAATAATGGGCACTTATTACCAAGTATGGACCCACGGCTTGCTTGTATGCCACCGTACAGGGGGAGCATGGGAAAACGGGGGAGGAACATACACACAGTTGGTTGCGATAGCGCGAAGCGGAGCGCGTAAGCTAGCACGGTCGCCATAGCATGCGTCAGTCCGGCGCTGGGCAAGCCCCACGTTAGCTGCTCCTGTACGGTGGCATACTAGCAAGCCGTAGGTCCATACTCGGTAATAAGTACAGAATAATGTGCCTACCCAGTAGTTCTTTTGAATCAAAACTGAGCCCCATTATTACATTAAAAAGAATAAAAAGAACTGTTACACACTACTCCTCAACTCAGCACACATCAACTCGCTTTCCGTGATAGACTCCAGTTACGAAAGTACATAAGAAACGTCATAGCACACAATTGCTTCTAATGCACAGCTTCCACATGCATGCACTAAATAAATGACCATTTTATGGGCAGCACTACTGAACTCGATAAGCACACCCTTGACTACTTCAAGATGCATTACAACCTACACCATTGAACAAACAGTTTCACTGCACTGGTACCGGAGTGGGGGGCACCAAACTACGCTAGTTCAATCTACAGACAACATGTCTAAATAAAAAGCACCAATAGGCCACTGGCACCAGAGGCCACTGAATTCATTGCATAACGTACCCTTTGACACCGTCCCTACCGTACCCACTATCATAATGCATAGCCATTAGACCTAATGCATGCCGCAATAATATTTCAAATTGAAACACTAAACTACGATTTGAGCAATACTATTGAGCACCTTAAGAACTGCTTAAAGCACACAAACCATACATTCAAATTGTCCAAGATTCGATAAACGTCACAAACATAACGAGGGCTAAGATGTTAGCACGTTTACACCTATTACCATTGCACATTCTCACTAATTCACATTCACAGCACATAAACTATTACCAGTGCACCCATTTCTTATTAACACGAATAAAATTTACCTCTGTATAGAAGCTATCGAATACTTCGTCGGGATCTTCGCCAAGAGACGAACAAGGAATCTCTCCTAAAGCATCCATTTTGAAAAATGCTCAGGCCGGAAGTGAAGCACCACCGCCATCTAGTAGCGATATTTCAAAATGGAATCACATTCCAGTTCAAACAAGTTGAAGATTAAAAATTTAAATGTTTTTTTTTGTTTCAAATTTGAAAAAAAGATAAAAAAAGTAACATTTAAAGCTACTACTTTAATACATAGAAATAAAATCCACAATTGCAATATAATTTCAATTGTTAACGACATGCACTTTATCAAAAATCCTGTCTATATCAGATAAATCTTATCAACACTTGATTCATTGACAACGTAATTGCATAACTGATAAAAATGAAAATATTAGTAACTAGATGTAATGTTATAACGTTGCGAAAATTAATTATTTTAACAATTCAACGCAGAAAAGGCGTCTTGACAATTTTCAATAACAGTACTTAGCTTGGTGAAAAGAGCCAAAAAAACAAAATGGATTCCAAACCAAAAGCAAAAATTTATAACATCCAATTAGTAAATGTGAACGAGTCAAAACAGCCTCCAGGAGATTTATTATCAGCATTCTCGCAACAATATTCGTCGAAAGTGCCAGTATTCAAGAAATTGTTCATTCTTTACCTCTGGGCGTTTTTCACGTATTTCGGATTAAATAGTGCCATATATTCCCAAGTTTATTTGATCAAAGATGCAAATTTGGGAATAGTAAGCTTGATTACAGCAAATGGGACAAGAACCCTCGCAACACTTGTACTCGGCTATTTCATCAAGAAATTAGCCATGAATTGGATGATGTTAATTGGGACCTTTCTTCATGTGTTTTATATCATTGCCTGCTTTTGTCCAACCTGGTACACAATGATACCTGGTATGTATGATTTTTCAAGGTATTTTTTTAAAATTCAGGTACATTTGAAAATTCTATGAAATTTGATCTTTCCATATGGCACTTAACTGTATTCATGTCATTTCCAAAATTATTAAAATATCCCCTTTTCTTTTAATGAGTTATTATTATTATTATTATTACAAATCTAGACTGTTTTAAAATTATTTTCAAGTGTTAAAATTGTCGAGTAAAATACTGCCCCATGCATAGACTTAGAATTACATTTTATTTAAGTTAATCTATTTTTATTTATTTACGTTAGATAATAATTAGGTAAAATAATTAGGCAGGTAGGGGCTTGGAAAGGAGGGAAGCCGCAAGTCCCAGACCTTCCAGGTGATGGTGATCTTGGGTCAAAACTTTCATGGTTAAAAAACAAATACATATACCTCATGTATATTTTTAGATATATAGGGTCTATTTTGTAAACAGAAAGCATTTTTCTCAATAACAAAATGTAGCTAAAATTTCATTTAAATTATTAACATTTAAATCTGAATACTTAATGTCCTAAGTATTGATTCATATTTTCCCAAGAATGGTCAGTTTTCTTATATTTTAATATTGCGTAGCCTCGTAGGTCATATTATTACATGCCATATCGGTTTTATTCCCATTACCATGCATGCATGATGCACACTCTGGCTACCTATACACTGACCAAATTTCACTGAATTTTTAAACAATTTACAAACATTCCATAACCAGGTGCCGTTTTCAGTGGAATCGGAAGCTCGGTAATCGGGATTACAGCGTTTGTCTTCATGGCTACATTGGGAAAATACCACGAGTCTTCCCATACAGGCACTGATGGTTACAGAGTGCAAAATAGAATATTTCTGCTTTACAATGTGGCAATTCAGTGCGCCACATTGACAGGATACTTTGTGTCTTACGGCATGTTGGGAAGCAATTTTCCAGCCAAATTAAATGGAACCACCTTTGACTTGGACAGTTGTGGCAAGGACTACTGTAACACCGAGTTTAATTTCCCAGCAAACGGTCCTTCAAATTATATGCAAGAATACTGGTTGTGTGGCATTTGTCTCCTGAGTGTCATGATTGCCTTTACGATTCTCATATTTTTTGAGCCACTGACAATGAAGGGACAAATCCAGATCGTCACCAAATCACCAGATTCCGAAATTCCTGAAAGCAAACTGAGCAAATTGCAGTTTCTTCTGTTTCCTGGCAATATCATAACTGCAGTGGGCAGTGCATTTTGGTTCTTGGATGTTTCAAAGGCAAGATATTTGAAATGCTTCTTACATCCTATTTGTGAAAAAGAGGACATTTCCCAAAAGCACATAATAGGTTATTGTCACCATATTAGAATTTCATAGATTATTTTTTTCCAAGCCTATATTATAATTATAATATTAAAATAATTTTCAAGAGATTATTTACCATATTACATTTAAACTAAAATTCATTGAAAATTATCAAATAAATGGATCAGACTAGCATAGAACTAAACCTCTGTTCAATTACTATTTTGGCTGGTAAGTCAGGGAAATTCCTCATGAATACCACATGATTATTAATTTTACAGAGGTTAACAACTTAACATTAGCTAATATGTAAGTGCCATTAATCTTCCAAACTTTATTAATAACCCTTCTAAACCTAAATTTAAGACTAAGTGAAAAGTCATCTATTATAAGTTCCAAAGAGAACAATTTCGATGTAGAAAATGTGATTGATTTTAAGACTTTCCAGCCTAAATCAACATTGACTTGCACATCCTGCCCAGAGATAAAACCATACACATTTTTTTCCTACAGAAACTATTTTAAAAAAGTCAGGGAAATTTAGGCCTACTTGAGTTGTCTGGGAAATGATTGTGTAAATTTTAGTATGAAGTTATGAACCATGGATTTGAAGTGCTTTATACTGTGATAAAAAGTGCAATAAATCTATTTTGCTTGCATTCTTTTCAGGCCTATGAAAGTTGTCTCGATTCACCCCACATTGCCATTGACAATTTTGCAACTTACATTTTGGCCTTTATAGCTTCGGCCTTTTTATTCGGCTGGTACACGAGACGATGTTTGCGGGGACAACTGGGAATTTTTCTTTTGCTGAAAACTTGCCTTTTACTAGCATTAATGTTCTACAAACCGCAGTATAATAACATAATGCTAGTGTTCACTGGGCTTTGGGCAATGAGTGATGGCGTTCTAACTGCAGGATTCCCAGGTAAGCACAGCTTTCAACAAAGTAGAATGCAATTTTTCGTTCAAGCTATAATGCGAATGCAATTCTTTTTTACTTTTGCAGCCATCTACGGAGAACTCTGTCCAGACAAATTAGTAGAAGCCTTTACGAGTCAACAATTTTGGACATCGTTTGGACTCTTTCTGGTCGATTTACTGAGCATTGAAAGCTGCATGTCTCCCAAATTGTACATGCACGCCGCATTTGCGGTTCTGGCCCTGGTAGAATACATACTTCTTGAAACAATAATTCACAAGAAGCAAGAATGATTATCTATAGTGTATGCACCATGCTTCCATGGATCAAACTAATGTAAATATGCAACCATAATGTTATTAAAAAGTTACCATTTTTTAAGAAACTTGCAATCAAGATTATACAGGGTGGTTCCCACAATTTTTTGGAAAAAATTCTCTGACTTTTTACATTTTTTCATGATAAAAAATAATGCAGGGAATTTTGATTAAAACATTCATCACCAACAGTGAATTTGACTTGATTAGGATTCTATGACGCCATGCTTTTATTATATGTTTATAAAAAAAAGAGGAACGAATTGTGAAAACAAAATTAATATTCCATGACCAAAGATGATATTCCCTGACATAATTTTCGATCCTGACATTTTCTATGACGACCTTTAAAAATTCCCAATTCCAGGTTTATGAAACTCTTATATACATGCATGTATGTTTATCGATGGAAATAGGCTTGAACTATCGGAATAACACAAATTAGGTACCAGTACATAGTTTGTTGAAATCACGGTAGAGGTAATAAAATGATACTGTGACAATAATAAACCATATCACGACATGTTTACAATGACGCCATAGTATATACTTGACAATCAAGCCCGTATCATCAGTAATTGAGATTTTCTGAGATTCACTGTTGCTAGTTAAGAGAAAGCTGCTGAAATTAGAATCCTTATCAAATCAGATTAAAGAGTTTAGTGATTAATCATGAATTATTTCTGAAACCTTACACATTGGCACCTAGATGTAATTTACCTCAAGAACTCTGAACTTTCTTGCACGTGTTCATAGTATCATTTTTCTTTAAATTAAAACCTATCACATGTTATAATAAAAGTGCAGGATTCGACCGTTTAAAAAATACATAAAAGTAAATTTAAATAATTGCTTAGTAGTGCACAATAATTTTCTCCAATTAGTTCAATCTTAATTCCCTGAAATTACTTGACTGATTTGTACAAATGTTGGACACTGTACAAACATAATAAGATAACTATATAATCAGTGCTACAAGAGGAGTGTTCCAATATTAATATAAAATAGTTGGGAGAGTGGAGGAGGGGTCAGCCTCTTGTTATGTAACTTGTAATTTTTAAATTTTATTGAAAATTTGAAGTCATTTTGCTGCACATTTTTTTATAATGGGAAAAGACCACTAAATAAAGTCTATAGAATATTTATGCCATTATTCTCGCTTCAAATTAAGAAACTATTAGATTCATGAGCGGATTCAAGGGAAGATTTTAGAAGGGTAATTTTTTGTGATAATTCAAGGTTCAATTGTGGGTAATATTTGAACATTCCCGAAGTACCTGACTATAGCATAAAATTAAAAATGTTTAGCTGCTCACAGAAGCATTTTTCTTTAAATACAAATTTATAACAGAATAAATGTTTAAAAAAATGCAAGTAATTACATTGCAATAATTACTCATGTACATTAATAATTTCCCCAAATATTTCGATCCAAATACGTCGGAATTCCCAGACCACCTTGTTCAGCTGTTGAACAGTACATAAATACAATATGCACATTACATTCAGCTATAGTGCCAATTACCTGAATACATTATAAAATTAAAAAATATTTAGGCAAAAAACAAATTTTTAAGATTTAAAATCCACGCAGCCCTTGCAGGTACAATAGTCGGCTCCATTGCCACAAAAGCCGGAGGGACTGCAGCAATGGAAGCCCGGATCGTCCGGATTACATTCCGCCTGAGCCCCATCAATTTTGGGAGCACTGGGACCGCATTTTCCGGCCTTATCCTGTCCATCGGCAACAATCCACCATTTTTTCGGCGAAAATCGGTAATCCTTGCGCACTTTAAAATCGATGCAGCCATTGCACTGACAATGTGCCGGCGTATTTCCGCAATATCCACCGTTGGAGCAGCAGTGAGCATTATTGTCATCGGGATTACAAATGGGATACTCGTTATTTATTTTAGCAATATCTCTTCCACATCTACCTCGTTTTCCCTCTACGGCATTTAAGAAGTACCACAACACCGGGACCGTGGGTTTCACCGGCTCGTCCAAGATGCGCTCTGGGAAGTCCCTGTAGTCGACGCAAGTGCTGCACTTACAATAATCATCTCCGGTGCCGCAATAGCCAAATGCGCCGCAGCAGCTGTAGCCCGGATCGTCCGGATCGCAGACGGGATAATAGCCCTTGTACAAGGGAGCAGAGCGCCCACAGAGTCCCGCGACATCGTCACCGTCCTCGGACGTCCACCAACGTTTGTCGGTAATCGGGGAGCACTTGTACATCACGGCTTTTGGATCAGTATTCTGGCATAGAGGTGCAGTCACCAATGTATTCAACATGGTGTTCTGATCATCGTCCTGATCAATGGCCCAGATCATCAGACCCCCGACATTATGTTGGGCCGCATAATCCACTTTGAACTGTAACGATTTTGGATCCTCGTATCCCAAGAAGATTCTCTCGGCAGCGTTGAAGGCGTACGGAGTTTTGGCTTTGTCGTGAAACTTCTTTTGGAAAGCAGGATCGTTGAGCCATCCGTCTTTCAATTTTCGCCAAGGTTCGTATCCCCCATCGAATTTTCCATTTACGGCTTCCGCCAGTCTCCACATGTCGTCAGAGGGATCGATGGGTGCTCCGACGTTTCTCCAGAATCGTCCGTAGAAGGGCACTCCCATGTTGATCTTGTGCGGCTGTTGAGTCCGGCAAGAGTAATATTTCATGGTCCAATCCACGTTGGTCTTGCCTGAAAATCTGGGCGGCATGGCGAAATAGAGCGGGGCGGGTGGTCCAGTGTAAGCGCCCCATTTGCTATCCCAAGCCCCGAAGAAATCGTAGGTCATCACGTTCACCCAATCGGCATACTTCAGTAACCCTGGCAGGTCGAATCCCGGATCGAGAGTCCACTGTCCAGCAGCTCCAGCAAACGAAATCAAAAAAGGAGTCCCTCGTCCAATCTGCTTCTGGTGCTGATCGAGAGCTTGCCTCAATTCTTTCATCAACTGTACGTAATTTTCCTTATCGCTAGGAATTCCTTCGTGGGCTCCACCAGTCACCGGATATTCCCAGTCAATGTCGATTCCGTCGAAACCGTATTGGTCGATAATCTTAAGGACATTGGCAATGAAGTTAATACGGCTGCCAGGACTGGCGGCGATATTGCTGAAGTACTGGGAATTCTCCCATCCGCCCACGGCGAACATGATCTGCAAATTGGAATACAGTTTTTCAATTTTCATCAATTTATCCAAACGTTTTTGAGCAATATTGGCATCTCCGTTGGGATCGGGACTGTTGTTGGGATCAGCGCTTCCCAACACGATGGTGCCGTCCGATTTGGTTTCAAAAAATGCAAAAACAACGTGAGTTAGCCTGCTGGCCTGTTGGTACGTGATTTCCCTATCACCCCAAGACGGATAATATCCGATCAGACGTTTGCCGCAGCTAGCAGCAGCAAATTTGCCCCCGTCTCCCGTCCCGTCAGGATCGTCCCCATTATTTTCGTCGGCATTATCTATTTCGTCTTCATCTTGATCGAAATCGTCAATGCCAAACAATGCTGCCAGTTCTTGTTCTTCCTCCAACGAACATCCACTCAAGCTGACATCTCTCTTTCCCCTGGGCTTCTTGACTGGAGTCAGTCGATCTTTCCATTCTTTTTCTGCGGCAGAGTCGAGATTGGTCGCCGAGGCGCATTTGGTGACATCGATGATAGTGGAAGCCCCAGCACCGAAGATATACGGAGCAGATAAGAGCCAGGGATCGGAAATGGGCGATCCCAAGTAAAACTGATTTCCCTGACCGACGAAAGATTTTACATATCCCTGCGACCGAGGTGTGAAAAGACTTTCTCTGGCCGCTTTCTTCTTGACTATGTCAGTTTTGCCCAACTTGTCGTTGGTTCCCACAAAGCCGACCACTTGCGTGTTGCCAGATTTATCTTTATAGCAGAGCATTTTCCAATAGCACGTAGGCACCGAAAGATATGTAGGCAAAAGGACAACGCCCTGGCTCTGACGACAGACCCCAGTGGCCACAATGGCCGAAACGGTTTTCGTAAAGCATTGCACTTTCATCTCCAGATTTGCCCATGAGCCCGAGTTGATAGCCGGCGACTGCGGCGCAATATTTATAAATAAGTTAGATCCCTTGGCAGCCTTATGATGGTATAACATGACATTGATAGGAGTCAGATGCCCTTGATGCCAACCGGAATTCTTGTATTCAGCTTCGGTGGCTTGGCTGGAGACTATTTCGCGGCACGGGTGCGGCTTAAATCCGGCAACTGCTTTCCGGGAGAATAGTGATGCCTTGTTGACCGCGTCGTGCAATGCGACCGACCAAATGGGCAGTCTTCTAATGACGTCAAAATAGGCCACAAAAGCAGTTCTATCAGGTCCCACTCCAAAAGCTGGTGGCACTTGAATGGGAATCAGTTTGTACGAGGACGGAGTCGGGCCGCAGGATGTTAACTCACATTCGGGTTTCGGTTTCCAGTCCAACGTCTTGGAATTACCAGTTCCCGTGCCTTCGCATGTCATTTTCCCCCTGCTCGACTCGTCGTACCCCGGTTCGCAATAAAAGTTACAACTTTGCCTTTCCCTCTTGAAACCACAATTCGTCAAGGATGGCGTCATCACGTTTGAAATCCTGGGTTTAAAACATTTGTCCTTATTCTGATTATTGCAGTTGGAAGAAGAGGCTCCCGGTTGGGCTCGACCACGAGTAGTGGCTCTCCTGCACCGATCTGGTTCGTCCGAGTCTTTCTTGTTATCAGGTCGTTCCTTATCCTTGTCGGGTTTATTCGGATCCTTATCTCCATCCACCCTATCCTTGGCAGCTTTGTCACCAATTTCACCTTTTGCTTTCTGACCGACATCTTTTCCACCTTTCTTTACTCCCTTTTCTACGGCATCCTTTATGAGGCTTCCAGCACCTTTGGCCACTCTTCCCACTCCAGGCACGAAATCTATAAGATTAGACGTGGCTAAACCTAAAGCAGCATCACCGACGCCTTTCCAATCCCCAGTGACCACGGATTTCCCGAGTTTTATGACATTCTCGCCGGCTTCTTTTACGTCGTTTACAATGGGAATCTTCAAGAATGCATCTTTAGCGCCGTTGAAATCTCCCTGTACGACTTTCCCGATAGTATTCGCTACTCCTTTCGCAGTATCCACCACTGTTTTCACCGTGTCTTTCACGACGTTCACTACGGCTTTGACAGCCTTCTTGAAAAAATTCCCAATGGCGGAAAAGATACTACGTCTTCTTCTTGACAACTGTGTATTCCTCGAGCCTCCATCATCGGTTAGGATCTTTTCGTAGCCAGACAAAGATGACAATGTCGGGTCAGTGCTGTTTGCGAAGCAATTGTAAATATCCTTCTCTTCGAACGCATCACGGGCGTTAAGACTGTCCAAGGTAATATTTGCGTTAAAATACCTATTCAGGACTTCGCTGGTCTGCGAGGGAACCAATTCTGTGTCTTCGGAACCATTGAAATAATAGCAATTTACTCTATTGGCCTCGTAGTCTGCGGAAATTAAATTACACCATTTGGAATATTTTGACGAACACGCTTCCACGCAATGCAATAGTTGTTCAGAGCAGTCCTTATTCTCACAGTCAAAAGTTTCCTTGAGAATATTGCTATTTCCAACGAGTTTCCATCCGGGCATTTTTTGAAAGCTTATGAACTGCGATGTGAGGTTGGACTGTCTGATGAAAACGTTGAATTCATCAACATCCTTAATTTGCAGGTTATCAATCGTAGTAGCAGAAGTTGACGCCATCCGGCATACATTCTTTTTCGCAGAAAACGCAATTTTATCGCAGAAACTTCTCTGCAGACAGGCGGCAAAACATCCATCCAAAGTCGAGTTTTCAATCTCCTCCACCCGCGTCTTAGATTGTGGAATCGTGCCCAAATTGTGTTTTGGAATAATAGAAAACTTGGAAAGATTGGGCATTAGTTTAGAAAATTTCAATGTATATCTATGCACATCATCTGTCTTCGAATCTTTTGGTCGCCAAGCAGAATATAGTATGACATCGCAAGTCAACCGAGTTGGATCAAAATCAACGACGATACAATCTTTCTTGCTGATACAATCACCAAAACAAGAGGCCAATTTCTCTTTTTGGTTTCTTCCATTAACAAATGTGCTATCAGGACAGATTGTCAAATCACTTCGATAGGAATTAATCTTCTCCGGGTAATAGCAAGACTGACAGCCAGTTGAAGCATCGCATCCCAGTGCTGGCACGGTGAGGCATTTCATAGCATAAAATGATCCCAGTCCATCACCTGAAGCTTTGCACTTGGATGAACTGGGCTCTGATGAAGCAACAGCATTTTCTTAATAAAAAGAAGAAAAAAAAGCCTGATATCAAAGACAGAACTATTTTTAAATATTTAAACAATCAAAATAACTTAAAACATAAATTGAAATTAAGGTAAAAACTAACAAATAAACGTAATTTCTATAGTTTTAATAAATGTTGATTATTGAAAAGTTTATATTGCAAATCAATGAATAAAATTTGGATAGAATGCAAATAAGTGCAGATAATACACATTACAAAAACAAATTTCGATTATATAATTCTCATTTCAAGTAATCTAAATTTGGATATAATTAGTTCATAAATAGTAAATATTTTTTTTAAATATTTTTCATCATGAATAGCGCTATTTATTATTTACCTGAAACGTTGCTCTCCAGTTGGGTTTCTTCTATAAATCGCCAGTTGTTGTTATCTGGAGCATTCACCAGTTCCAGGTCGAATGCAGAAACGATCCCGTATTCAAAGTCAACAAAGTTTCCAGAATCACTGGAAAAGCCCGTAAACATGGTGCAGCTTTTGGAAGCATACCTATAGGAGACAGCCTTGCAAGATTTTGTATTTTCGCAAAGACTCAAGCAGCTCAAAAAGGAGTTTTGCATAGAGGTGGGCAGTGCCACAGACCCATTCGAGCTCGTTATTACAGTATGTCTACTGTAAGACCATTGATTAATGACGCCAGTGGGTTGATTCATTAAGACTGTGGTCCAATTGGATTCCGAACGAAATTTTCCGATGGTTGAATTAAAAGTGTAGCAAATGATGCTTTCGTGATCATAGCTGTAAGCGATGCATTCATTTCTATTAGCACAAGCTCCGAAGCATTCCGAAAATGGGATGTTGTTGGTCACTTCAAGCGGCTGCACGTTGACCAGCAAGTTCTTGAACTTTGAAAATGGCAGGTACGGACAAACGTCGCATACTCGAAGTCCACTATTGTCTTCGAATTTCATCAAAAACTCCTTCTTGGGATCCACGTCGGTGCAGGACAGTCTATCGGCAGCAATGCTATAGTTGTTGGCGAGAACCAACAGATACTTGGCATAATTTAAGTAATCCCCATTGATGTCCAGGGATCTGGGTTGCTCAATCGCTGGATTTATATCATCCTGACGTTTTCTTCTCAATAACTGAGCATCGCTGGAAAATGCTGCGCAAATTGACAAAAATCCAATCGAAAAATAAATCAATTTTTCAGACAGAAGATTCCCCTGAGCTCCAATCATCTTTTACTAACGAGTATAATTAAAAGATGATAATCATTGGAAATATTGGTTCAATGTTACTTTTAGACTGATTTATTTTTGTAGTGAATGTGGGGTGCATGTATATTTTATATAAAAACAACAGGTGTTCATAATTTCATACTTTCAATAAATAATATTTGACAATGTTGCAATGTCAAAAAAAACGTCCATGCATATGGACGTGAATACAAGCAACAATAATGTTTAATGACATTGACCCAATACAACTTTATTAATTTTATTAAGACTATGGGATGATTGATGCATGGAATACCAGAATCTATTTTTTTGTAATTTCAAAGCTGCATGAAAAGTTCAATGACGCAAATCCCAATAAACGTTCAATTATCACAAATCATTTCGTATTAAAGTGTGTAAAATTTACCACAACCCCAGAAAGTACATGGTAAAGGAACAACTTCCTTTTTTTTAAAGGCTGGAAATTCTTATCAAATATCCAAACATGCAAGACAACAAAGTGCATTTTTATGTATATATCACAAACAATTATCATGCTGGTATATATCCCCTATTAAAAATCTCCCAGATATAATTCTGATAAGTTGTATATTGGCACAGATGCAATTTTTAAGGGTTTGCATTATTGTTTGGGCCTAAACTGAACCATTTGAACCAATTCAAACCACAGGATTTTTTTGAGTTTCATGGAAATTGCAGTTTATTTGATAAAAATATTTTGTTGATTCCCACTTACCTATATAAATCGCAATAAAGAGAATGACTCCTTGTCTAAACATTTCTGATACGTTCAATTCCCATTGAAGTTCGTTTGCAAACTGCAAAATGCTCAGAGCCAGGTATTTGGTATGGGGACTTACATCAAAATTCCCATCATGAAGGAATCACCCATAGCAAAAAGGATCTTGTCAAATGGTGGGGCAAAAGTGGACTAACCAATTACATTATCTCACATTTCCTACTAAAGTTAATCTCCATTCCACGAATTGTTAAGTTTAAGGAAGAGGTCAAACCGGATCCTAAAATTGTTTCTAGTTGTACAGGTCTCAAAAACCTTCAGTGTATATTTTTTGTGCAAAAAGACTAAAGTCGTGTTCTTAAGGTGGAAATAGACGTGCAAATAGAAAATGATAATGGATTTATAAATACTAGCTTTACACCACGACAGTAGTTATAATTTAATAAACAAAAAAGAAATAATAGCATGCTGTACCATAGTACATGCTGCTAAAACTTGAAAATCAAAACTATTTTCACAATAAAAAAATGAGTTTATAAATATGAAGAAATAAGAATACAAGTATAAACGTGAAAATCCATGCTTTGGTCACTTTTCTCGTGATAAACTATAATAACCATGAATTTTTAAATTGAATTTCCTTGGCAGCACGTCTAGCTACCTTTCCGAACACCATGTCTTATAAATACATTTCTGACATCTTTACTTGCAGACTCGACCACCGGCACCATGGATGGCATTAAGCTTATCGTGTTTGAATCAAATAAGCCTAAAACTGCCTCTCCCAGAGCTTGCCAATCAGCCTCGGGGATAGCTTCTCCTACTTGGACGATATTTTCACCAGTTTCTACAACATCCTCTATAATCGGAATTTCCATAAAAGCATCCACAGCACCATTGAAGTCTCCGTCAACGATATTATCCACAGAAATTGCAACTTTTGCGTAAGTATCAATAACCTGCTTGACGGACCCAAATATTGAATTTTGTATGACAACTTCCACGAAATTTATCCAAAAGTTTCCAACTGAGCTAATGAACTTGCCAATGTCAGCTATGCTTGTATTATTATCAATGTCATTGAAAAAATCCCTTCCTTCAAGCACATCCTTTGTATAGTTTTCTTCGGAATTAGTCTGCCAGTAATCAATTGACTTGTCATTTTTAACAACAAATAGGCATTGAATACTGGTAATAGTTACAAGAAATAGCCAAATATTAAGCAGAGAATACATAGTAAAATACATTGGCCGTTAACCGGAACAGTTCATATAAAATACTCCGAAATGTAAAGAATAATCTCAAAATCCCCAAAAGTGACTATATATAGAGGTTGGGGAAGCATGACATTGCAGTCTAAAGGTCATTCATGCTTGAAAGTAAAACTCATTAAGACTTCCTCCACTTTCTTATAGACAGAACTATGAGGACATTGACATTTTCTACTGACCTTAATAATATAAATAAAAAGGTCATTTGAACCATGCATGTACAGGTGCATATTATATATAAAAAACATTGAATTATGAGATGGTTGTACCAATTATTATTTTGGATTACGTCTATGATCCTCAAATTATAATTACCGTATTGCTCATATAATGGCACCTGATAGGCCTATACATGCACTACGATGTTAAAACTGATAAAAAAAGACTGTTTCCAGCAATACAGAATGGATTCAGTGTGCATTATGAGTTTACACAACAAAATGAGCAAAAAACCAGCTAATCTTTAAATATTCTCCAATTTATAAAATGCTTAATACATTTTTCAATCAGAACCTTGGCTGTGTAACTAGCAGAAATAGTCCAATAAAATGCATGCATGCCCAATATAGTAAATTGATCAATTCCCATTATTTAAACAACAGATTAATTTTGTTATTATTTCCAACCCATTGACGTCAGTAAACATATTAGCCTTAACAATTACACAACTTTTAATAAATTACTTCTACTTATTTACTCATTTTAATTTTTGTTATTCTGCCATCAACTGGTGAGATTAAACAACAAATCATTTTATAGCAATAATTAAAAGATTTTTTTTCACATTAATTAATGAGGGCATAAAGTATTAAATTTCTAGCTAGCATAAAGTATTAAATGTCTAGCTACAAAGGTAGCTAGATAGGTATATATATATATATAAACTGCAATGGAACACAACTTTTAAGAGGATATTTTATTTTTAATACACGTGGCGACTACTAAGTTCTGAAAACGAAATTCCTTGAGTTTTCCAGGTATTCCAGGGTCATTTTCTCATTTTTTCCAGATTCAAACAGATATTTTTAAGCTCAAATACTCTCCAAAAACCAATAAGATAAGAGGATTAACCTGCCACAATGTGTGGTGTGGACAGTGGTACAAACTTATCAGATTTTAGTACCGTACTTAAATCTTTCAAAATGAGAATTCATTAGTGGGAATCATATAGTTGATTAATAGGCCAAACATTATTGTTCTAATTTATCAGAATTATAATGAACAAATACAAAATAAACTGTTAATAGGGCCTACTGAAAAAACTCAGGCTCAAATTCAAATTCCCAGAGTTTTCCAGGTAGGCTAGTCACCATGAACACATTGTTGGATGTGGCACACTTTATTAAAATCAATGGATAATCCAACTTTCCAAATAAAATACTGTCCAAGTATAATATTTACTATAAAAGCTAGGTCATGGCACCAAGCTCGTAATAAAAACCGTCAATTGGGAAACCCCGGAAACAAGTTATGCACCTTGCAACAAAGGATCCTTGAAAAGCACAAATGTAGAATTAAAATGGTCAAGGAAACCATTCCAACCAATATTTGGCAATTTATACAACTTCCTCATATTTGTTTTCAGAACTTTGGAATAATTACCAAGATTTTAATTCAAGTAGACACATTTCAAAAAATAATTAATTTCTTATTCACTGCAATATTGGCACTGGATGAATTACTTACTATGCTCGTATAAAGTAACAAGTTATGCAATCAGCAATACTGAAACAACCATGCGTGTTTGCTACAGGATGTTCATTATTGAAGTAAAAGCATTTAAAATGGTTTAAACCAGTTCCCTTTTAAAAATGATAATTAGCTTCTCAAGATCTATTAAATTGCTATTATTATTCCTGTTCATCGCTGCATTATATTTAAACCATGGAGGAAGAAAGGCAAGAACCAAATTCAGGATACTGATATTGTTTTGATGACATTAAAAGGTAAAACTTTTATTTAGGAGATATACATTATCAATTTATGCATTTATTTATCAGGTCATTATATTCTGTAGGAATTAAGACCATGGCCACTTGTGGAATGCATGAATTAACGTATCTGGTAGTTTTCCTTTGCGTTGGACACATGACAGTCCTATGCAAATTCAAAGGAGATAGCTGTTACGAGTCAACTTCAGCTAGTGTAGTGACATGCAAGAATCTAATTCCGAATTTCAAGGAGGATAATAACATCACCACCCTAAATTACAATGAATGTACAGAAAACCAACTACCAAAGGACGCATTCAATAATCTCCAGAAACTAGTCGAGTTGTCAATAAGCTGCAACTTTTCCAATGAAACCAGCCTCGAGTTTTTGCCTGGAACATTTCTACCTTTGAGAGAGAATCCTCTTCAACTGACTTTGAATGGGAATAACATCAGAAGGCTCCCAAGTGGCTTATTTTGCGGACTAACCAATTTAACCGAAGTGGACCTATCGATGAATGCCCTAACCGATATCCACAATCTGGGGTTTGGTTTAGAGTGCAAGGACCGGTCACCCAACCAATCTTTAAGAACGCTTTATATTCAAAATAATATGATAAAAGCTTTTCACAATGGTACATTTCAACGCTTATCAAATCTCCTGACATTGAATGCATCAGACAACGACTTAACGACAGTTGACAAAAACGCCTTTCAGGGTCTGATGATGTTATCCATATTAGATATAAGCAACAACCACTTAGAATCTCTACCAAAGCAAGTTTTTAAAAATCTATCCAAGTTAAATTACTTAAAATTGGAGGGCAACATGCTTACAGATGAGAGTTTGTACAACATGGCCTATCCGAAGAGTCTGGGAATTCTAGACCTAAGCAAAAACAAGATAACAACCATTTCCACATCAATGTTTCAATACTTGGAAAAACTATCCAGTCTGTATCTCTCTTACAATCAAATACAAGTTATCAAATCTGGGCTTTCGTCAATGTCCTCGTTATCAACTTTAGCTATAAACAACGCGGGAATTCGGGAAATAAAACCCGAAGCCTTCCTCGGTTTAAAGGCTTTAAGCACTCTAAAACTGAACGATAACGCGCTTAATGAAATTGAATCTGGGACCTTTTCGAACCAAACATGCATGGCCAATTTACAGTTGAACGGCAACAACCTTCGGGCGGTGCCCGATATAAGTGGCTTGAACAACCTGCATACTTTAAAATTAGCAAGAAACAACATCGGAGATTTGAATGCCTTTGCACTGTACAAATTGGAAAACCTAGTGGACTTAGATTTGAGTGGCAACCATCTCAAAGTTATTAAGCAGGAAACGTTTCGCTTTCTTTCAAATCTTTCTTCCCTGAACTTGTCAAACAACGAAATTAATAAGATCGAAAAAGGGTCCTTCGACTATTTCACATCGGCAGACATAAATCTGGATTTTAATAACCTGACGAGCATCGAAAACATTTTCCAAAACTCCAAATTACAATCAATCTCGGTGAATAACAACGAGCTTCACAACTTTTCCTACTCGAGCATACCAGTCAGCTTACAATATTTATCCCTAAGCCATAACCGGATAAACAGAATAATAAACAAGCTAAGCGCCAGCAATTTTGAATTAATCAAATTAAAGCATTTTGACATTTCTTATAATCTCATTCAAAAAATTTCCAATAATGACGTCCCAATCTGGACAAGGGCATTATTACTTCATAATAATTCCATCAGGTATGTCGATGAAAACTTTCTAAAACCCTTGTTTAAGTTGAGAAATCTCACGCTTCATAACAATAAACTCGAAATGCTTTGCTCTCAGACTCAAATCAACCGCAAGCAAGTGTTAACAACAACGCTATCAGGCAACCCATTCGCTTGCTCGTGTGAATTGGAATGGTTGCAATACCAAAATATAGATATAAAAGCAAATTTTGGTTATGTCAAAGACTTGCATTTTGTTAAATGCCACAGCATACTGCCTAGAAATGCGAGTCAGTACTACAATATTACTGAAGCAGGGAACATTGTCATGTTCCTTTGCGAGTCAACGCACCAAAACCCAGACTCATGTTATTGCAACCACGAATCGGCAAATACAATGTGTAATTTCCCCTGTCCCGGAAAATGTTCCTGTTACCGAAACGGTGCATTCGACATGGCCCTCCTAAATTGTTCATCGGCAAGTTTAACGAGTGTGCCAGTTATTCAGTTTCGAAAAGTGAATACGCTTTACTCACATTTGGATGGAAATGTTTTGACTTCAATCGACAGTACGTCATTTGAATCTTATTTTAACGTCAATAAACTATACCTAAACAATAGCCAATTGAAGTCTATTGGAGAAGGCGCATTCCAGAAATTAACAACATTAGAAATGTTGCAGCTCAGTCACAACCAAATTCAAACATTACACGAAACAGTTTTTGTGGGTCTGACACAATTGAAGGAATTATATTTAGATTACAATAAAATAACAACTTTGCACGTAGATATATTTTCTCCTTTAAAAGCCCTCACAATATTGCACATAAATAACAACCTTCTTAGCAATTTCTTTGTGTGGGAGTTGTCTAATTTATCATTATTAAGCGATGTTGGCCTACAAAACAATAATTGGAGTTGTGATTGTGAGTATATTGACAAGTTTCGCAATTGGCTACAATATTACGTGAATATTGTTTATCACGCCGAAAAGTTAGTCTGCAATGATTCGCGAGCGAGTCTAGAAATACCACTGATTTCTTTCGACACGGACAATTGTGTCACGGCAACTTCTTCGCCAAACGTTATGGTCTCAGCTTTAGTTTGGGGAAGCATTTTGATTCTATTTGTGTTCTTATTTATCATAGCCACTTTTGCATTTATATACCACCGTGAAATGCAAGTTCTCATTTATTCGAGGTATGGAGTGAGACTATTTTCCAAGGATGCTGATGAAAACGACAGAAACAAACTATTCGATGCATTCATTTCATATAGCAGTCTCGACGAAGAATTTCTCGTACGAGAGTTCTTGCCAGGTTTGGAACAGATTGAAAATCCCTTCATGCTGTGCCTGCATCACCGAGATTTTGTCGCCGGGGCATTCATAACCGACAACATCCTTGAAGCCGTCGATAAAAGTAGGCGCACCATCATGCTGCTTTCGGAAAATTTCATCAAGAGTGAATGGTGCCGTTTTGAATTTAAGACGGCACACATTCAAATGATGAAGGACCGTTGCAACAGGGTTATCATAATCGTTTTGGGGAACGTCCCAAAAAATATTGATCCCGAAATGAAGCTCTACCTATCAACCAACACATATCTGACTTGGGGAGACAAACTGTTTTGGGAAAAACTATATTTTGTACTACCGAATAAAGCTAAATAAATAACATGTAAAGTTTGTGCATTCGTCTAGATCCAATTTTTGTAAAACAATTGAATTCTTTGTAATTGATTGTCTTAAAAAAAACTTGCCAGGCATTTCTCGGTATGTCTGACTTTGTAGGCCAATGACAAGCCTATAGATAAATATGCAAGAAATTATTCTCAATTGAACCAAACGTCAAAAGTGACAAATCAATATTTACATTTCAACATCGACATTTATTTGGATTACTGATGAACCCAGATCATTTCATACTATTTCACAAGCATTCTAACATGAAAATAACTTAAATTCTGATGAGAGGATGAGAGATATGGGCCGTAATGTGTATATTTATATTAGATTAGTAGCAAAATTTCCTGTTATGCACCCACATCCCCAAGCTTTGGCAGTTATTATTACTTGCTTGGCAAGTTATTATTGCAAAAACGAATGGATGCTAAGCCATGATAGCAATTAATGCTAATTGACAAACCATTTTCATGATGACTATTTATAAAATTATTTCATGGCATTAAATTCTTTTGGAGAAGGCACATCAAATATATAAATGTCCTAACTGAGTTCATACTTATTGCATGTACTCCATAGTTTCGTGCATTGCAAGTCATATGAAAGTATTCAAAACTTAGCGTAATTGCTTTCTTATAAATTAATGTTATCTACTGGTGGAAGAGTTAGGGAAGAAATCTAATGTTGTATACTCGGTTGAAATAATTTTGGACCTCGGCCCGCTACTTAGCACCAGTTTCATTTTGATCATTTAAAGTTGCCTTTAATGGCAACTTACGTTGGCTGTTGCCTGTAGATTGGGCTCTGGTAGTAGACAAATCCTGACCTACAGTTTGCCATGTAACAGAGAGCCAATGGAAACCCCCAAGGATAGCAACTGCAAACGATAAAAATAAAACTGGTGCCATCTGGTGGGCCCAGATTCAAAAAATACTGAAACAGCATTGCAAATTTGCGTTTCAGCACCTGCTAATACCCAATGCATGGTTGAATCAGAAGTAACGAACAAAGCACAGAGAATAGAAATAAACACTTAGAAAAGTCACACGTCCCAATTTAAAAAACAACACTTAATTGTCTATCAGAATGCAGCAGCTGCTGTCCCACAGTTTCTCCATCAAATGGTAACGTCCACCACAATGCTAGTTTGCAGTCATGATGAATGATTTTAGAATGTGTATAGATTTGTTATTAGAATTTGTGAAAACTATATTTAACCAATGCAGCCTTCAAAACATTTTTTCACAGCATCTCTGCAAAACGTCAAGTATTTTGCCATAAGTACAAATATAAAATTAACAATTAAGCTTACATTTTGTTCCTAATTGTATTTCACACTTACCTAAAGGCAGGGATGTGACAGATCGAGGGTATCTGCATATTTCATGTTTTTATTTCACACCTTTATCTTTT
The DNA here is from genome assembly GCA_034700285.1 of Proteroiulus fuscus. NCBI lineage: Eukaryota > Metazoa > Arthropoda > Diplopoda > Julida > Blaniulidae > Proteroiulus > Proteroiulus fuscus. Next base: position 54,406 of record JAQIXP010000002.1, on the reverse strand, counting down.
TAAATATTTTATATCCCAACCATAGGTTATACTTGATCACATTATTCACACACTAATTTTTCCATTCTACACCGATTTATAACTAGCCAGTTTATTGTATTAAATACGCTCGTATTATATGTAAAGTTAGCATAACTACTGGATAACACTTGGTAATTAGGTTGAATCGTTTTTGTTTTCATCTGCAAAGTTCTTAGCATTAAGAAGAACAGCATTTTTTTTAAACCTTGCTTCTGATTAATTTCTTGCAAGAGCTCTATCTCATATGAAAATGTTTCTCCAGAAATTCTTCTGAGAATTAAGGGGAGGAATTCCTGAAGAAAACTTTGTTTTAATGTCCTACAGAAAGCTAAGCTTCATCATGATTTGTGTAGAAGCAGATTATGTTTTCACACCAACTTTTAAACAGCTTACATTCCACAAAATATTAATTTAAATTTTCTTGCATTAATTTGTCACTTTAATTTTGATAATTTTTTACAGCAACAGGTACCATTCTATTTTTTTTTTCTTATGGGATACCTTTATTTTGAATGAAAGGTCCAAATAGTTATTTTTTTTTTTTAGAAAATTTTGTCAAATCTTTTACAATTTTTAAATTTATCATACAGGCCACATATTTTTCTTTTTAATATATAAAATACTCAAATATTTCATAACTTTTCCCACCTATCACATCCCTGCAAACGTCATCCACATGAAGTAAACAATTTAGCTATTCCTCAAAACTAATATGCTGTAAAGTTGTAAACTACTCATCTAGCTAGCCAGTTGTTAAAAATACTGTAGATAAGGTAGTTAGGAAAATAGAAATTTCTTTTTGTCTTACCTGGCATATGGAATATACGATAATGAATACCACGTCATAGCAAGAAATTGGATGATGACAAATAGTAACACAAGACCCCCATTGCTCCACTGAAAATCAAAGAGCCAAGAATTATGATAACAAACTAGTCAAAAATTACCAGAGGCAATGTAACCATTTTGTACCAAAAAGGCAGCGATTAACGTCATCATTAAAGATGCGAGCATCACTATAGTTGCTATTAGACGAGTTGTGGCAAACATTTTCTTTAATTGACTTAATGGACCCATTAGAAAACAAGAACTGAAAGAAAAAAGCAACAGATGTTAAAGCAACAGATGTTTGAACTAGTTTCACTTCAAAAATTATGAAAATGAATCCTGGTGCTTGATTATAATCTCACCTGGCAAGTGCTGTTACACTGCCTATTGTGTATAAGACCCCAAACATGACGTAATTGCCAAAGAATATGCAGACCGAGCTCTAATAAATTACCACGCAATGACAAACGAAAAAGACTGTGAAGAAATTACTAGCAACAGTAGATAGAAGGTCTTAACAAAAAATCAGATTAAAACTCACCAATACTGTTAATAAAAATCCAATTAAGAAGCAGATGGCAAAACCCTTAATTCTGGTTTCCCAGCTCAGTGTTGAAGAATCTGATAACTAGAAAAATGGAACCATTGTCATAATCAATTGAGGACCACTTATAAAAATAACAATGTATATGCCCAAGGGTGGGTCGACGGGTCAGAAATATTTTACCCCATACCCCATCCCCCCCCCCCTCTTCATCTCTTGGCCTGGGACGTACAGCCCCTATGAAAACCGCTGAACTATACAGTAACAGTATGCTCTGCTCTTTTGCTCATTTAAAAGCAGACCCTACTTACAGATCATGAATTTGAAAAGGTAATTGAGGAATAAGTTGAGGAAATCAATTACAAACAGCTACTTTTAACTAGGTATGCCAGAATTCCAAGAAATATATGGACTCTGGACTGGAACACAGCAAAAACTGCTAATCTTTTATTGGCCCATAATTTTATGTTGTCAGTTAATGCATAAGAAAATATGACCAATCACAAATAAGTGAAAGCTTATTTTTGTTAAATATTAAAAAATAAATGTTAAAAAGAAGAAGTAACTTTTTTTTACAAACCACCCCTTAAAAAAATGGGCGGAAAACAGCTTGATAAGAACATACACTGAAAGATGACGGTACCCGCCATGCATGTTTGGCAGGAAAACCTTTCATCTTTTGCTGATTGCATTTTTTATGACAGTTTCGGCATAAATTTACCGAGTGACTAGCCAACTACATGACCAGTTGTGCCATCAGAAAAATAAAAATCAATACCGTCAAAGATTTGTATAAACTGTTAACATATGGTACTAAACTTTGTTCCACTCATTTCGTCAGGTTTTATTATAACTCGATCCCAAAGAAGCGCAGCACACCCAACGCAACTTCTGAATAATGTTTTGTTTATTAATACATTAAAACTACCTGTCCAACAATTCCCCTTTCTTCATCAACATCGTCTCCACTTAATGCCCTCCTTAATTTATCCATATTTGCTTTACTTTCTTGACAAAATGAAAGCACAACTGTTGCTCAACAAACTCAAGAACATCATTCGATCGATTTTTTACTCGATTTTTTAGCGAAGTGCCAAGTCACGCGCATGCGTGAGATCACAGCCATTACGTCACTAGCATTTCACCCATAATACAACGCAATTCGAAAAACAACAAATATTACATTTAAAATTTTTAATAACACTGAAAATGAAAATATTTCCACGTTAATGAGACAGTTACTGACCGAAAACATGCTAAAATATTATCGAGTTTGGTCTTTCCATGATCCATAATTATTTCCTATTCAAAGAATCAGGCTGTAAAGAATGCAATATGATTCCCAATATTGGAAATGCCATCTATAATGGAAGGAATTTCAAACCAATACAATTCCAAAAAAAAAATATATTTATATCAGCAAATAAAAAATGATATTGGGCATATGATGTTTTGAACTCTCAAACAATTTTGTTATTGAACCAAAAATATATGGAAAGAAAACACGTAATTATTATGAAGATATAGACCCTAGTAAACAAAATATTGTATTATTGGAGTGGCTCTAGTATTATTATTGAATATGAAAATACTTGGAAGTTTATAAAAGTATCGATGCCATTCAGAAGTTTTAATTAATTAAGTGATTATTTCAAGATAAGACAATATATTGTTATTATTGATCATATTGGATGCTCATTTGACAAGCTTCAAAATGTTTTCAATTATGCAAGTACCCTCCCTCCCAAGAAGGACATAAAGAGCGATAAGCTCGTAGCCCGGTAGGGAAATAAACAAACAAACAAACAAACACGCATAGGACATGTAACTGTATGATTTCAAAATATGAAAACAAAAGCTTATACCTTAAAATTAATGTATACAAGCAGGAACTTGTATCATTGTCCAATATATTAGTAATGAAAATGCTGGTGTGGTATATACTGATTAAACTTATGTTTTATCAATCCAGATTTGCAATACATGTACCTCACTGATATATTTCTTCTGAGATAAGGATAACAACAGCAATCACATATGTAGCTTACAGGATGCACATACTTTAATTTGATTTTTTTTTTAAGATTGAACTATTATACCTCGTATGTGATACTTTAATGGATTAAATTGTCAATTACATATATTTGTAGTACCGGTAGGAGTTATTATGCCAAAATGGCAAGTGACATTGCAGGTCCTACAGAATTTAATAATAAGGAGGACATTGGAATGGAAATGAATGAGTCCAAAAGTGCAAAAACTCCTTCTCCGGTCTTTTTCTGGAAGCTTTTAATATTAATAATTGCGTGTGACTTCCTCGGTATACTGGGTGTTGCTCCGGTGGACTCGGTTAGAAGTTCCTTAAATCCAGATGACAGTTTAGGTACATGGACAATGGCAGCCAGCAATATTGCTTCTCTTTGCATGATTTTCAGTGCATTATTTATTGAGAAAATTGGTTTAAGATGGACAATGACTCTGTACGAAGCATCTGCAGTGCTCTATGTGATTTCCGGCTTTTATCCAGCCTATTCTACCATGATTCCTGCAGGAATTATATATGGCGTATTTAGTGGCATGGGTTTTGTTGATTTCAGTGTATACATTTCAAAAATAGCCTCTGGATATTCCGGCAGTTTTCAGCATGATTTTGTACAAATCCAGGGGCGTTTCTTTGGCATATCGCTAATAATGGGAGAGATATCTTCAACATTAGCTAGTGTTGTTTCATCCTTAATTTTGGGATTTGACGTAAACAAACAAAACGTCACTGGCCGACAATTGGAAATATGTGGCCCCGATTACTGTAATCAAGATATCGAAGATGATACAAATTCTACTTCCTCAGAGAGTACGAACAAAACCCACGTTTATGCCCTTTGCGGCTTCTGCATGATTTGTGCAATTCTTGCTGTCATTTTAACATTGTTTTTGGATGACATGAAGGACCCAGAATCTCCATCAAGTAAAAAATCTGGATGGGATCCCATCAAAGACACATTTTGGCATTTGATACATTACAAACAACTCCTCCTGGCATTTCTTACGATAGTTGATAATACTGGTTACTTGTTTTGGACAGTGGAGTTTTCAAAGGTACACAAAAAAAATCTAAAAAAAAAATTCTGCGTTTCATCAGTTTTCATGCAATAAATGGTTGCTATTGTACTGCAGCAGTAGGCCAAAATTTAATAAATTTAATGGCCGGAACAAATAGTTATAGTTATACTTGTAATAATAATTCAGTCAGATGCTATAATTCACATAAATTTGAAGTGAAATTTATTATTAGAAATATTAATTGTGGGCTTACTAGCATATTAATTTTAAATAATTAGTATTTTATTGCAGTTAAATTTTTATTAAAGTAGACATTATACCTGCAGTAATTTGTATGGGGCAGCACACACACATATATATAATGTAAAGAAAATCAACTTTTCCCCCTACCCACCTAGCTATTATAACGTTAAATAATAATTGACAAGGGCAGATGCGGCCGCGTGGATACAGGGAAAATACAGGTGAGCAGCGGGGGTTCCGATGGGCTGCAAGCCCGACATTTCATCCCCCAAACCCTTAATTACACTTGTTATATACATTTTTTATGCATTAAATCCCTCCCCTCATTCTCCCATACTGTTACAATAAAACAAATTCCATTAACTTAATTGCAATATTCAACAAAAAAATCCAACAGAAATGTGGAAGTTTTGAAATTTTTTGGCAGCTTAAACTGCAGTTAAAGTGCAGCTTTTATGCATAGAATATGCACCTTTTTCTGCATTTTTTCTAGAGTTGCAGAAAAACTGTACAAAAAATGCAGGAAAAACTGCAGAACAACTGTAGCCAATTAGCCATAATCCTATCCCAGTACTTCATGAGACACAATTAGTACCCCAAACCCAAAAACAATTTGGTTGGCAGAATGATAACGCCTAATAATTATTTTCTCAAAGTCGTTAAATAAGATTAACTCAACCAACCCCACTTGCCCATATACCAAAGCAAAATAAACCCACCCTTCCAGTGTTATCATATTTGCATGGATCCTACAATTAAAATGCTAAATAACGGCAGTATCTTTACTGAACATATTTTCCTTGGATGTGTAAACAAAAATTTATATTAACTGTAAATAATATTTACACATTTCAGGCATATGTGACATGCACAGTTGGAGTGCAATATGTGGGCTACATTATGACATGCTATGGATTAGTGGCTGGATTGGCAGAATTTTTATTGGGATGGTTTTTTAAACGAAATTCACGCATGATCCCTATTATATTGGTTTTTCTAATTAAACTGGCTGTACAAATTGCTTTGTTATTTTGGAAGCCAACTTCGGACAGTTGGGTAGCCATGTACGTGCTTACGGCTGTTTGGGGGCTATCCTCGGGCGGAGGTTCCTTGGTTTATGGTAAGTTCTGATAAGAATCCAATCCCATACAGCATGTCCAAGAAATGCACCATAGTCAATTTACATTTTACATTTGCAGCTTTGTACGGAGATGTCTTTAAACAGAATTTAGCAGCAGCTTTTACGGCCAAACAACTTTATGGAATGATAGGAAATATAATTATAAATGCAACAAGCAGTTATATGTGTACATCGGATAAAATATACCTTCAGATATGCTTAACTGTGGCTGCAATTATAGGATATTTGATTCTAGAAATATTGGAATTTAGGTATAAAAAAACAGCAGGCCACTAGGCTTACAATAATTCACATTCGTATATCAAAATAAATCCAGCTATAAAGCATGAGAGGATTCACTAGTAATCTGAGCAAATGGTCATAATACCTAAGATTAATTTCTAAGATTGGACAAGAGTTACAATAAAATGTTCTTTCTTCAATTACTTAATTAAAAGCTGACCATATCATTTAGAAAACAAAAATAGCCTTAGCTGCCTTCGATTTTTTAAGGTTTTCAAAAATGCTACCTTATTTATATACTCGTTTTTCTATAAGAAAATTTGGTATCCTTATTAAATTGTGTTTCTATAGTACAAATCAAGTTGTGTGAATATAGTTTTATTAAATTAATGGTAACCAAGTACAGACAGTTGCTATATACACTACTTTAAGTTAATTAAGTTGATAAAAACTAATCTCCAACCTATCCTTCCAATTAAATAAATGTAGGCTTTGGACATAAGCTGTTGAAAGATAGCGTAACAGTCTCTTAGCAGATTACCTTAGGCCATTTTGGTTTAATAATCAGTTTTGTTAGTGCTTCTCAATACAGTTACTTAAAATTAGTGTTACTACATGTTTTAACCAAATATTGGTCATGAACCAATAACTATAGTTGCCTGTATTAATATTTTTCAACAAGTTTTTTTAAACATTTCTAAAATTTAATTAAAAATGCAGGATTAGGAAATAGATTAATTTTCATAAATAACAAGTCTTGTTAGAGGTTGTCGGGCAATTGGCATTGCTAATTCAATGTCTCATTTCTGAAATTAAAATTACGGAGAAACAGAAAAGTTCTACTGCAGGACGAATTTCCAAGATGGCCAATACAAAACAGGACAGAATATCACCCACAAAAAAGTTGATGTGATTGGTCAAAGAAAATTTGGGATTTGCTGCTAAGGTATATAAACAAAATAACATAATGCATTCGCCACTATTGCATTACACAAGTTAAGTCTGACATTTACGATAAACAAAAATGGCAAGCCATAGTATTTATTTCAGTGCCATAATCTTTGCCGTAGTTTTAGTATACAGCTTGCAAGGGTATGCTGCATCTGCATACCCGAGACACTTACAATCGGAAGAATTTGTGGATGCAAATATCAACACCGACGAAATGGTAAGAAAAGCTTTTCTAACACTAAATCAATTTTTATAGCTATATTTCTAAACAATTTTTGAATTACGTTCATATACATGAAAATTTGGAAATTGAAATAGGCTTAGATTTAAATTTAAATTTTTTATTCTTCACAGACGGAAGTAGAAAGAACTCAGCAAAATGCTTATCCTAGAAAGATGCTTTTCGACATACTTAAGGACATGTCGAGGCAACACGAACTTGAAGGCAATGCAATTGATTTTGATTACGATAAACAGCCTGCTATGACTAAAAAGAAACCAGGTTAGCAATTAAAATCATATGGGGGAATTCAGGATTCCATAGTTTTCAATTTTAATAAATTAATTAACCTTTTACTCCTTTTAGGGTATTGCGGATTAAAACTTTGTAAATTTCAAGGTTAATTTTGGTTCATCCTATTTTGTAAATCCCCATTTTACATGTCGGAAGAATGTGTTGTTATTCTAAAAGTGCATGTATATGCTTAAGCAAATAAAATGCTGCAGAAATGAAGCAATGAGTTATATCTCTCAACTTTGAAATTTATGGTTAATAATTACAGGCGCCACATCTTTTAAAACTAAAATTCTTAGTTTATTATTGAAAGTGAGAAGGGATGCTCAAATACATGTCCCTCCTTTACGGGAAACAACTAATGTGGTAAAATTAATAAGTTAATTCATCACAGTGACAATTTATCAACAAATAACATTCATAATTATAGCATCTCAACATGATTAAACACTAAAATTTTCTACACAAAATACTGACTGAATGGTAAGGCAATGGATCAATCTAACATCTAATTTTAGACTGTTTTTCTAATCCCTAAGTAGTGCTGCAGTTCTTTCAAACTGTGTGAAATATAATCTACAAAAAACCTAGAATGCTGGTGTTTACAGATTTTCTAAGTCTAATAAAACATGAATCTACAGCTAACGTGGTTAGACTAATTAAAATGTAATTTAAGACAAGTCTTTTTGAATGTTATGTAAATTCTCCTTTACAAATCAAAGTATTGAGCTAGTATCAAGAACATGACTCTCTAAGGACCACCTGTGGGACCATACCAATTTGTGAGTGAATTTCATTGGTTCAATAATACTGAAAACAGTTAGCAGCCTTGATTAATTATCATTAGTCTTTTAATATTGCCATTTTTTTTTGTAAATTTATCATTATTCTGTGAATTTTCTGCACCATATTTGTGATAGTTTTAAAGATTTTTTTTAGATTTCCCGTGCAACCTCAAGAATGATAATATTTTAATGGTCACGTGAGAACTATTCATTAAATTTAAATAAGTTTCTTTAAATTAAAATTCAAGAATTGATATAATTTCTTTTCAAAGTAATAAAAAAAATAACCATTAAATAACTGCGGTTTTTTTTCTTCTAAAATCCAATCAGTTGTGCAATTGATAAAAATAAAGGTTCAAAAAAGGGTTTTGAATTCATGGAAAAGCAAATCTTACTTTGAAAAATAACACAACTTAATTTTGTGATCAGTTCTATTGTTCCAACTCTATTCTAAATGGCAACAATATCATCTTAAACTTGAGCCTTAAATCCAGAATATCCCTTGATTGAGTTCAGAGCTCTTACATTTAAATAAGTACTTTAAATGGAATGTACTCTAAAGTCACTCACTTAGCAATAGTAAGCTCAACAAATATGTAGCAGCTATACAGTTTGGGATCAAATTAAAACTGTATTGATCCTCCTTGAGTAGTGACCTATTATCTACACTATATACAGTTAACGTAATTGCGCTAAAAAGTATAATTCTAATCCTGAGTGGGAACTACATTGCAAGGCACACAGTTCAAAATTATGCATAAATAATTATCTTGATTATTATATATAATAATATGCAAATATCACTAAGAATGTCAGTAAGACATACTCAAATTGATTGGAATGAAAAATTTTAAAACAACCAAATTACTTTAGTAATGCTTAAAAGATTTGTAATATTGAAAATATATCTACACTGCATGGGAACTCATAAAAAAATGTACTGTATAATAAAATTACTTACAGTTTTGATTTTTACAATTCAAATGACTTGAGATTCATCAATCATCACAGACTATAAAAGCTGCTCTTGCACGAAATGTAGAGATTTTGATAAAAGGTGAGACTGACTGCATTAGTGTAGTGAACTCTTCACTATACAGCTGCTAAAGTAAAAAGAAAAAATGTTTTTATCGAAAATTAAAAAAAAGCAAATTTATTAACATTCTCACCTACTTTGGGAGATAAAAGAAAGATTAAGAGTTTGCTTCTTCCTCCGTGAGACGTGCAAACGATATGCTACTACTTCCCTGGCGATTGTTAGTTGTCAAAGAAGAAGAAATAGTGGATAAAGATTCACACGACAGGAAATTACAAATGCTGAAAATGATATTATTATGAATAATCAAACATATGAACTCTCTCTACGAGATTATAATAGCCAATGAAGGAAATATATTTACGCCTACCACCTGCTCTGCTTGCGAAAAATGATAAACAGAGTTATAGCAAGTACAATGACTATGCAAGTTACTCCGACTGCAATTCCAACATTCGACGACGAATGCATATCAGCATCCATAGGTTCGGCATCCAATCTAAAAATACAGAGAATTTTAAGCATCCCTTTTATAATTACATAGGCTCAAGTTTCTGTAAACACTTACGGATAAAGTAAGACTGGATCGCAAACAACGTCTGTTTGCCAAGTAAAAATGTAATTACAGTCTAGAGATTCAAAAACAAATTCCGGCTGCCCCTAGAAATTGAGCAGTTGCATACGTTAAATTCCATTGTATTGATATAAAATTGGCATATAGAAACCTGAACTTACTAGTCCAGCAGATAACGAACATTGCAAAATGATATGTGAAGTGGCAGTCTTCAGAGTGTTCCGACCGCACTGGCTGCTCGATTGCAAGATGATTATTAATTCTGATCCTATGTTATTTTTCGTAAGATTGCGATAAATGATTTTTAACATAATGTCAGAGGACGTGTTTATTTTTTGATTTATTGCACATAAATTTTCACCTTGCAGATAAAATTTCATGCCATCAACTTTTCCAATGTTGCGCTGAAAGCTAGCATCATCCACTTTTGTTTGACATATGGCAGCGCCTTCACATTTTCCATTTTTATAATTTGAAAGCCCCCAAAGGGACATCTGATAGATATACTCATCCTGATCTCGTTTTTCAATAGCAGTTAGATTTCTACAAATAAAACAGATTAATAGCACTGGACAGTATTTTAAAATGGTTAGAAAACCTCACTGATATTTAATTTACCTAGCAAGCAGCGTTGATAAATCAATATATAATCCTATATTGCTATCTTCGAGTTTTCCGTTCTTTTCGAGAATTTCTAATTTTCTACATCATAGGGCAAAAGTAGGGGAAAGAATTCTTTGAACAATTCAAATTAAAGTCAAACAAATATGTACTCAAAATTAACAACTACCGTCTTTCAGGACAAGCAACCGGTGTTTCCCATTGAAAAGTGAAGGTACAGCTATTGATTGGGGTTCCACTGTAAAAGCATATATTGACTTTATCCTTTTCTTAAATCCTTTAAAAATAAGTAATCAAACAGCTCGAATACCTTGAGACAAACTGAACGTTTTTGGTAACTGGGCTACATTTCAAGCGAATCACGGACCAGGTTGGCAGACCAGAGTTGTTAGGGCCATGAAAGCAAGCATTAGTTGAAGTTGAATACTTTAAAAGAAGAGTCTTTCCATCATCTAAAAAATTCAAAAACATAAAAATTCAACTTTCATCAAAATTTACCGAGCTACTGTATTAAAGATGTCTTATGTTGAGTTTGCCCTAAATCAAATTATACCCTTACCATCCATGTACAGCTGCTGATTTTGTAAGGCTCCAATGGACAACACTTTTCCTGCAGCTGTCTTCCAGCATACGGCACTATCTGTTGGACAGCGCACATCACTTTTATCGCTGACGGTGCCACAAACGTTGATCCAAAACCTGATTATGTGCAATTATGATTTAATGTACAACAGTCCACAATTAAGTAGATACTAGTAGACCTGTCTAGTTTCAAATAAATAGATAAATTTTCGCTCTCTCACTTTTCTTCTTCAGAAGCATCCACGGTCCAACTGTGACTGTAGCTAGACAGCAGACTTAGATCATAAAGACTACCTTGATGCATTAGATTACATTGACCTATTGGCTTCGGACACACCATAGATGTTTTCCAGGTGAAAACAACAGAGCATTCAGATCTCTGTAAAGAAAAAACAACCAATTCCATAAATCAAATGACAATTATGTGATTTGTTGTGTGTCTCGACTGATTCTTTACAACTAGCTTTACAGAAAAATTAATGCTCAATATGGTATAACTGAGGTCTTATTCTATTATAAAGGTTACCAATAAGATTTTAAAGGCCCGAACCATTTTCTGGATCTGTCCATGAGGACCTTTATAGGAAAATTGTTAAAATGTAGGCTTTGGTATTACATGTAGGCCTACATAAGGTTTTGCAGATGTACAAATTGGTTCTTTTTTGATCCAAAATGTGCAACACAGGCATAGTTTAGAAGTAGCTTAAGACACTTGAAGCGATCGCATGTTTATAGTCTTTATTTTCCCTTTTATTTACTCGTAATTGTTCAGTTTTTTTCAAAGTCGTAATTGTTTCTAATGTGACCATTTAAAAGACCTATCTTATGAGTGAAAGAACAAAATTTTTGACTTTAAGAAAGCCTCTATAAGGGTATTGTATTCATGTGTACTGCTACGGTATTTATATAAACAAAAAGTTGGCATTCCTTATTCGTGTTTTATGGTTTAAAGGAAATGTTAATATTCTAATAGCGAGAATCAATTAGAGCAGCTATGCCATCATCAACAATTATACACTCAACTGAAAGTGCGGTGCAAGCCACGAGTGGAAACAGTGAGACTGGCATTTTTTTTTTATTAACCTCAGCGAGAAAAACCTGCATCAGTTAGAGGGCACCTTAATACGAAACTGAGCCAAGGGCATACACGAAATAGCCAACATTTGTCACGTGGAACTCAACCTCTATGCCGTGTCAAGGTATACCTTGTTCAGCATACTAGGTTAGCATCGCATCGCAGGGAGTAAACGAGAAGGTAAGAGAGAAAGGCAAGGTAGGCACAGAGGAATGGAAATCAAGGTTATTTCTCAGCACAGCCTCAGGACACACATTAAACAGGAACTATCAAGGTAGAACAGGCGATCGAAGCACCCAGAACGCAACGGCAGCCGGAGTCGATCGAATGCTTTCGACAGTGTGTGCTCATTTCGATGCTTGCTCTTTGAATGGGATTAAAATCGGAGCGTTTGTCAAACATTTGAGTATCCAAGCATCTTTATCGTGTGCGGTTAAGCTTTACGAAAAAAAACCCAAAACTTATTTGTAAAGGAAAAAATATGCATAACTGTAAAATAAATGCGGAGGATGCAGATGTATCGAATGAACCTTTGCGGAAACTTATTAGAAGGCATATCGTGATTTTTTAACAGGTGCGTACAGAGAAACTTCTAAAGTAAATTACAATGTTATATTTGTGCATGATTCAAATGAATTTATGGTCCCCCCAAAAGAAATGCCATGACACATTTCAGGGTATGGTACAACGAGAAAATAGTATAGTCTAGTAATTCTAGTTCATAATCTTGCTCTCTTTGATATATGGAGCAAAATAAAAATTCTTATGCGTGAATAACTTTTACTTTTGTTAACTAAATGAATAATAGTCAAAATATTAAAGCAGTCCAGAAAAAACATACATTTTAAGTTGCAGAATATCTGCTGTTCACTGTGGAACATTTTTGCTGGGTATATCTAGCGAAGATTGAAGCCATTATAGATAAGATTCGTTAAAAATAGTAGGCCTACACATGCACATTCAATTCTATTCAGTCAAATCGGCAAAGTTTGTTAAATAACTTTTATGTTCTTGAAATTAGGATTGTCAAGAGTCATAAAAAAATGAGTTTGAATAATAAAAAAGATATGGCTTGGAGCCACTAGAAAGTTGTATTTAACCAATAAAATAGTACTGGGATTAAATCACCGGGTAAACTTGATGTTAAGCTGTCTAAGAAGACTGAGAAATTTAGAAACCAGCACGACATCACATTTAACATACTAGGGTCCATACAACAATAAATTCTTATGAAAGCTGTAGCCTGCTTGTCACTGTCAAATAATTCTCGGTCAAGTAAAGTATTTACAAGTTCCAACGGCAATAGGCCTACTATTTTAAACAACAACTGAAATTAAATCAGTAATACATTAAAGGCTTCCTCGCACCCATTTTAAAAATATACGGCATATTTGTACAAAATGCAAAATACAGGCATGGCCATGTTACCAAAGTCAGTCAGTCTGCTAAAATAAAATCCTGCACCTGACTTAACCTTGAAAGTTACTTTGCAAAGTGCAGATACCATCAATAAAAAGGTCCTGTCATGCTAGGCAATAACACACAAATGTTCATTAGTATTCAGTAGTAAAATACGCCATCAACAGTTTGGTAAAACTTAATTACCACATTAAAGATTAAAATTATTCGTTCGCTAACAGTCTCAATTTTTTAAGGATTCCAAGAAGTTGATCAACCAGTATTTTCCATTTTTCGTAAATGTTGATTTAAAAAAAACCTAGTTGGTATGTAAATGAAACTTTCATTGAACCAAGATAAAATAGCTAATGTTAAAAAATTAAATGGCGATAAACGTCAGACGTGGGGCAAAAAAACTTGTTCAGGTGGGAGGTGAAATGTTACACAAAAATTCCCGGAGGTCAAACTGGACAGAATGATTATAATTTTAAAAAAAGTGATAAGCAACGGAACGGCCTAGCATTATATTCATAAGCGATTTCTGCATTCGCTAATTTGCGAAAACAATTTTCCAAGAAGCATGTTTTTTTTTTTGTATAAAATCAACCAGCCTGAAATTCAAGACGTTATTTTTGACTGACTCCATAAAACTTTTCCCATCCCTGTTTGGGCCTCAGCAATTCTGGTCCTACCTGCTTGTAAAAATACTGTACAGAACTCTGTCAAGTTAGTACTATAGTAGTTTCAAAAGTATACATAAGCTATTGAAAGTAATCCATCAAACAGTTCTGACGTAAATTAAAAGGCAAACACAGAAGAAAACAAGTCATGACTCTCATTTTAAATAGTAAAATATGCCAATTTTATAATAAATTCTTATCCGAGAATTAGATTATCGAAAAAGACGGTTGAATTATTTAAAACCTTTTTAGTCTACATGTGAAGCAAGCCTAGCATCACTAGGATATGAAAACCTTCCTGCCTAATTTTGCCAAACATTTACACTATGTTTCCAAGTTTTGTCTGACATTTTTCATCTTTTGCCTGACTTAATAATTCTTTATCTGAAAAATTCTTTTTTTTCTATTACCCATATTATTATTTTTAGCTTGCTGTTTTAGCAATCAAGCAAGTAGTCTTGCTTAGCGATATGGACTTTATTTTTTTTAAATAAATTAATATAATTACAGTGTCCTAGCTAACCTTTTAATGCCCATGCATGTGCATTTTTAATGCTCATTTAAGACAAGTTTTTTTCGTCCATTGAACAGTACTATAAAGTTTCAAATAATTTGCCATCTGATTTCAAAAATAGACAAAATTTCCTGACTTTTGACGAACCATTTTCTTTTTACCTGACTATGCAATTAAGTCATGCAGGGGCAACCCAAAAGTGGATTCAAAGTTGCAGTGGATCAAACAGGAATTTTTTTACCCACTTATCATTTAGGCCTATGTTATGATCAAGTTAAGCAATAATATAATAGTGAAGAAGCTGTTATTAATGACCTCAATGGCCTATAACTATCTTATTTTTCGGTTAGAACGTCTTTTTTTTCTTAAAGAAACCGGAACTAGATAAAAAAATTTTAACCAAACAACAAGCAATATAAAATAATTGATAAAACTGGTTAACAACGCTCAAATAGATTTTGAACTGAGTCTTCTATATCTCTTTTCTATTGTGGTGCATTTTCATATAAACGGCCCCAACATACGACTTTTACAAGCAGAAGATAATATTTTACACTGAAAACCGGTTTCTCTATGATGATATATTGCCATCTTTTAGGTAGATGCTAGCTTTTTCATTTAAAAGTGGAAAATAGTTTGTGCCTGAAGTAAATGTATCATGAAAAATACAATTAAAAAGTTTAATTAAAACTGCTATTGAAAAACTCCAACACTTGTAAAAATAAATATTTTTAAAATATTCCCAATTTAGCATCCGACCTTATTGCGGAATCACCCCCAATCCATATAACATGCTTGTTGTGTTGTGCTTTTTTGAAAAATATCAAAACAGTAAAAAAAGTCTACTTGGATTTAAACAAGTAGTTTGTGTGGGGGCAAAAAAAGCAATAACAACATCATTTGAATTGATTGTTAAAACAAAAATAATATGTCCACCAATCCATAGCAACGCCGTTCAATTTATTTATTTTTTTTGGGAAAAACAAAGTAGGACAGGGACAAATAGTGTAGGTATAATTGGTATTTCTACCTCGCAAGATTAATAAGTTTAACCCTAAATCGAGAGTGGTTCGAAGGACAACCACTCGAATCATTTGGCCAGTCGTGACGGCCTGCATTTCCACATTAATGCTCCCTAATAAAACATATCATCCACTGGCACGAAGATGCTACAGTAAAGTGCACGATCATAGATCCCTGGATGATTAAACAAAACTACAGCAATGATGGAACCTTTCACTGTAGTAAAGGGCAAAGGATCAAAACGAGCATTTTTAATAACACGAATTACTGAACAAATTTTCAAGAATAATGACTCGGGGCTTTCAGTATAAAAAATAAGTGGGAGAGCCCAAGGTGAAGTCACAGAATACTGATACATTTGTTTAGCATTTACAGGTGCACTCTGTATTAATCTTTGCTCCAATTAGCCCCATTTCTCCAAAATGTTAACTAAGTTAATTTTTTGTTAAAATTACATACTGTACTTATTTCCATACAAGGTTACTCTTACACTCTTGGTATAAATTACTGAAATGCAAGCTATTTAAGAATAAACAAAGTTTAAATTAAAAAAAATCGTGATAGTTTTCTTGTTGTACACCAAAAATGATGCGTCATTTAAACTTCAGAAGCATTAAATAAAAGAAAACTCAGCAGTTACGTCAACCAAACTTGCTGTATCACACTAACAATATTGTGATAAACCAGGATATGAAACCGATTTAATACTACGACTAGATATGGAGAGCGTTGAAATTGTAAATAAAAAGTAAAAGGGCAGTGATAATTCACGATAAATTGTGCTATTGACAAACTGTAAGAACTTTACAAGCCTGGGGAGTCTAACATCTCATTAATTAAACATGATTTCCAATGAAAAAAAAGCTTGCTTTAATAACATTGGCCAATGATTACACTTTATATGTAAACCACGTAGCCGAGTTTGATGACAATTTGTAGAAAATAAAATTCAAATGTTACTCTCGATCTAGCAATGGCATCAAATTTTTTCATTTATGCTTGTAAAATTCCCAAGATAGAAATAAACAACCAAAACTAAATGTACGTGTTTATATTTTCTTTTCAGAAAACTTTCAAAATGTGACCAGGACAGTAGAACCAATGATGTGCATGTGTGCAATGACAATCTCTATGAGCCTTAGACCTACCCCTCTATCAGCAATCGATTGAGAATTATTTCACTGCATAGTCATGAGGTTTCAACTAATGAAAAAGATAATTCTGTGGAGCCTCCACCACCTCCTTTTTATATGGTACTGTGTGCACTGTGATTCTGGTGATAACGTGCCAAAATGTTTAGAAACTGGTTTGATATGCCACTCGGTATCCAGTCAGTGTGAAGCCATTTCAGAGTTACAAGGAACCGAAGGAGTAAAGGTTACAGTTAACTGCCAAAAATCGTGGATTACAGTAAAGTGTAGCAGTTACCTAAGCATAACTCAACTGAGATTTCCTCAAGAATTCCTAAAGCATTTTTCACGGGAAAATATCACCAGCTATTATTTTGAGCAGTGCCCTTCGCCCGAGAACATTACGTTTGAGGAGATTTTGGGAGATGGTCAAATGGAAAATCTTTATTGGACATCAGCCCAGCCTATTGACGACTCACTGGATGCGCAAGTTTTCAGTGGACTTGACAAGTTAAAACTGCTTAAGTTAGCCTACTGTGGCTTAACATCCCTTCCAGCAGACTTCTCATCTTCACTGGCCAGCCTTAAAACGCTTATACTAACCAGCAACAACATAACGCATTTACCTCAAACAGCTTTTGCTGCATTCAAGACACTGACATTTCTGGACCTCAGCAACAACAACATCCATCAGCTGACAGAAACATTCGACGGGTTGAAAAGCTTACAAAAGATATACCTGTATGGCAACCAGATCGAGCAAATTTCCAGAAATTTCTTATCTTCCATGCCATCTATTGAAAGCATCGATTTGCAAGACAACCGCATTGTGAATTTACCATCGGATCTCTTGTACAATAATCCCTTGCTAAAAATCCTGAAACTCTTCAAAAATCACCTTCAGAGCATTCCCTCAGATTTCCTTAAAGCTCAAACGCAACTCGTCGAATTGGATATTTCCGATAACCCTCAATTGAACACTTTACCGTCGACATTAATCCATAATTGGACAACTCTTTCGACATTGAACATGAATCATTGCAGCCTTCGAAAGATACCCAAAGATTTCTTCCACACCAAGCTATTAAGCAATCTGAGCCTTCTACGGTTAGAACACAATGATTTAGAAGAACTTGAACCTGGAGTTTTTAAGGACTTGTACAATCTGATAAGCTTAGATCTCAGTTACAACAATTTAACGGAAATACGTAACGATTCCATGGGATCGCTTCACAAATTAAGTAGTTTAAAACTTCGGGGCAACCAACTGAAAACTATTGATCCTTTAGCATTTAATGATTTAACAGAATTGGAAATTTTGGATCTTAGTATTAATAACCTGACTGCTATCCCAGAAGGCCTTTTTAAATCAGTCAGTCAACTGGAAAAGTTGGATTTGAGTTATAACAGTATTTCGTACCCAGCAATTACGAACATTCCAGCCAATCCATCACAACCATTCCAAATATTAGATTCCTTGCGCGTTATTGACTTATCCCACAATAAGATGAAAGGCTTGCCCATTGCATGGCTGCTAGCAAATACCAAATTAAAAACACTCGATTTAAGTTTTAACGAATTCCAATATTTCGACGCCGAAGATTGCCAACCGGTCAGCAACAGTCTCATAATCAATCTAACAAATAACCACATCACTAAAGCCATCATAAATATGGACATGTTAGATATATTAGCTGGTTTTCGTGCCTCTACAGCAACGATTGGAGAAAAAACACCATTAGTGCTTCTGGGTAACAATCCCTTCAATTGTGATTGCAATGCCAAGGATATATTATATTATTCCTGGCATCAAAGTCGACGCCATTATCCATTTACGTTCGATCTGGACAATTTACAATGCTCGTCTCCAGCATCGTTGGCAGGAAGGGACTTTACCACATTGAGAACAGCAGATCTGTTATGCGAAATACAAAAGGATTGTCCTCAGTCTTGCAAATGCACAAAACACGCTCAAGGGAATTTTATAGAAGTGAACTGCGCGCATCAAAACCTAACGGAACTGCCAATAACCGTACCATTTAACACCAGCGTTTTACATTTTGAAAGTAACCTACTGACGAATTTAACGGGCTTCGACAAGCTCCGTTGGACTTATCTTAGAGAAATGTATTTAGGCGAAAACCGAATAACGGACCTAGATATGACTATGGTGCCAAACAACGTAACCATATTGGACTTACAGGGAAATGCATTAAGCAATTTGTCAGAATACAGTTTACAAATGCTTGACGAACGGCTGTCTATGCAAGTGCTGCTTCAAGCCAATCCTTGGACTTGCAGCTGTTCTGCCAAGGAGTTTAAACACTGGATTAGCGAAAATATTCAGAGGGTTGGGAATGTGTCCAACATTTTATGTAAGGCCACTGATCGGCCAGTTTATATGGAAGAGGTGTGCCCACCTCCGTTTATAAACACCAGGGCCATTCTGATTTTGGCGACGGTAATTAGTCTAGTGCTAGCGATAGGTATGGCTACAGTGGGTATTGGGTACTATCGTTACCGCCACGAAATAAAAGTGTGGTTGTATGCACATCGGTGGTGCATGTGGTTTGTGACAGAGCAAGAAATCGATCGTGATAAAACGTTCGACGCCTTCGTGTCTTTTTCTCAGGATGACTCCGAGTTTGTGGCCTCACATTTGGTTCCAGGACTAGAAAGTGGTATGCCAGCATACAAAGTGTGCATACATCATCGTGACTGGTTAGCTGGAGAGTGGATCCCTGACCAGATTGTGCGTTCAGTGCAAGACAGTCGACGCACAATAGTCATTCTATCCAAAAACTTCATACGTAGTGTGTGGGGTCGTTTGGAATTTAAGGCGGCACACCACCAAGCCCTTCAGGATAGAATGAACAGAATAATAATCATAGTGATAGGGGAAGTGCCTCCCCCTTCGGAGATGGACCCAGAACTTAAAATGTACGTGAAATTCAACACCTACTTGAAATGGGACGATCCGTGGTTTTGGCAAAAATTGCGCTATGCCATGCCACACAGTCCACTGTCCATGCCCCCCAAACGATCTACTTTATCTACAATGTCGCATTTATCCTCGACTATCACAGATCAACCTAGGATACCCATGTCGTGCATAAGTAGCTCCATAAACCATAACATTTCTGAAGATAAATTAGAACTATTCTGTAGGCCTACATGAGAAAATGTGTATTTGATAAATTATAAATAAAATCTACTTGTTATTCACTTAAGGCATTCACGTATTATACAAAGTTTTTTAATTAGAATGAGGCAATATTGATTTAGCTTTTACCAATTTCTTTTTCCAATACATTTTCAAATAGACCCCATTGACGAGATTTTTCCTTTTTCATTTATTGAAGAATAAAGTTGTACTGTTTAAAGCAATTGAAGATAACATGATAATTTCAAAATAATCCACTATGATGAATTATTTTGAAATTTTACCTAGAGTATTTTAAGGCTTTCTAGAATTTTCGAAGGTTTTGGGTTAACACGTCATAACCTATTCGTGTCACATTGAACTCAATGCATTCTTTGCTCCTCTTGGTATTTTAATTATCGGGAAAAATGACTACAAAGATCGCTTGGTTAACTGGCATGCTCCACAGACTTGTATAAATAAGATAACCAACGAATTCTTGAAATTAGCAAAAAACAAAATGGCGTCGTCAATGGAGTCTATTCTGGATGAACCACAAGTTTATTAGTAAT
The DNA here is from genome assembly GCA_034700285.1 of Proteroiulus fuscus. Lineage (NCBI taxonomy): Eukaryota > Metazoa > Arthropoda > Diplopoda > Julida > Blaniulidae > Proteroiulus > Proteroiulus fuscus. The sequence continues at coordinate 33,750 of JAQIXP010000002.1, read as the reverse complement.
GGAGGGAGTTTATTTGAAAATGAGTCTCAACATCATATAAAAATTTGCTCACACACAGACTCAGTACAAAATTGTTTTTACTCTTCTGAAAATATTTGCTTTTAAACTAAAATTATCTTGTGTCTTGCTCATAACAAACTGGCCACATTAAATTTTGTGAAATTTAAAATTAAATTGCATTGTATGATTTGTGAAGTCAAATAAACTTTGTGTACAAATGTATTTATTTATCGCATAGAAATAAAATACTCTATTAGAAAAACTAATTAGCATTGAAAATATCTTAATGCTTTTATCATGTCACAATCACCACATAGCTAAATTATTTATTGTCCTTCCCCTTTCCTCAATGTCAAGTCATCCATCCCCAAGTGCAACTCGGAGAGTACTGCTTTGAGGTTAACCCCAGATGGAATTAATTTTCCAATCATTATTAAACTCATGTAATTATAATAGGGCCTAACAAAATGCACAAAGAAATTATAGGTACTAAGGAAAAATTAATACTTAAATAATAAAAGTGCCATTCCTAGCGCAATTCAATTGCCAACTAGCGAAATCACCACCACTGACGTTCCTTCACTTGTGAAAACAAATTTGTGGGGAAATGGCATCATGGTTTTTTTAAATCATTGCTATACCCTACCCTTCACTACCTGTCAATTATCAATCAATTAAACCAGGACCAGAGGGTAGGTGTCCATAGCCAAAGTAATGTCATAAAAGCAAATTTATTTTAAAATAAAAATATTGAAAAATTGTACTGAATATATATATAAAAGGGTTACTTCTTTCCTATGCTATATATATATATATATATATATTTTCATAATGAAGGCTTAATTACGTGTGGAAAAAAACGAAGTAACTCATACACATCGGCAAGGTAAAGAAATAAAAAAGTATACAATAAGTATAATTTGTCCTACCTCAGTCAGCTCAGGCTTTCCAGATCCTGCGTGGAAATCGCATACAAACAACACAGATGAAAACAAGTTTCCTGATCCTGCATAACAGAAATAAAAGATAAGAATGATAAATTGGCAAGGACAACACCTACACAAACTTCCAAACAGTCAATTTAGGTACACAACCTACCAAGTAAAGGGCAGGGATTTCCATCTTTGAAGGCAATTTTGAGTATCGCGCCATCAAAAGCAAAGGTTTTAGTCAAAGATGAACCCCAGGACTCTTGCCTCCCAACTCGTTCCAGACACACTCCAGCCGATGAGCATAGTCCTTCTGTTGCCACTGGGCCACAAAGGCTAATTTTGAAATTGCCAACCTCGCTGTTCACCTGTGACAATTTAATTAAAAGACATTATAAACATGGAGACTCCATTGCAACACCTTACTTAACAACATATATAGTAACTTACAGTGTAACTGTTAGATGTGAATGCATTCAATTGAGCCAAGTCAAAGTTCCTCTGAGTTCTTTTATCAAAGTAAGAGCAATTTGGAGATAGAGTTCCGTGAGTTATCTTGGGGCACACAACATTCGTGGGCCATTCGAAAACGTAAGTACATTCTGGTGTTACTTCCACCATTTGCAGAACCCCCTTCATGAAATAAATTAACATCAGTCAAATTTGTTCAATATTCACTCTAAATTAATAAATACAAATCTTACAGGAATCAGACGGTCGTCACATTTAAAGATGATGCGACTAGATGCATTTAAACGTGGATTAAATGGACATGGAGATCCTCCAGTTACATATTCCAAAGTAATGTGCCCTTGAGCATCAATATCAGGTGACTTTTCAGCATATCCTAAACTCTAAATGTAACCAAAGTATACCAATATAAAATGTAAGCCTAAATAGCATATACAGTAAATTTCATAAGTCTGAAAAGAATTCAAACTCTTGAAGGATTAATAAAATAATTTCAGTTTGACAAGGTACACCTACATAAGCTTCATTGGACGTGTGGCTTAACCGACAGGCAGCAGCTTCAGTAGCACACTGATGACCGAAATAACGATTGAGTGGACGACAAACGTTCAGTATATATATTGCTGTGTCATTTTCGTCACTGCTAAAAGCAAAGTGGTTCCCTTCATATTCACCAATAGGACTCAGATCGAAGACTTCATTGTCCACTTCGATACTACAGTGAACCTATGTACAAGACACAATTTTTCTATCAAAATCTAAAGAGCTGCCAAAATTATAGAATTGAAATATTTTAGTGTTTTGCACACACCTGCTTCTCGCAAGCCAATTCCGTGTGCCATTCAAATAAGTACAGGCAATCAGTCACGCCAATGTAAGAAGGGCCGAGTTTGCTTTGCCCACATACGAACGAGATAACTGTTGTCCACACATTACTTCCATTCACGTGCGGGCAAGGCTCCCAATTGGTGTAATTCAATAACAGTAGGCCGTTACGATAGTGTAAATTTGAATTTGCTGTGCCAGCATTATAATATGTCGCCTGGGCTTTTAAATCCTGCTGACATGACCCTTTTAAAGCAAATATTTTTCAAAAATATTACTACACTGAAATTCTTACTACTTTAGGATTGCACAAAAACAAGAAACTTACCTATGTCAGCACCACATGGGCTGTTAGGAGCCCCTTCACAAATGCCAAGGGTAAATTTGTACTCCACAGATTCTACAATATATGATGTATTCCGCAGCACATTCAAATCAAATTTGTAACCTAATTTTATTTGAATAATACAAACTTATGTTAGTAAGCTATCATCAGCCTGTATCATGCTATATCGAACACTATACCAACATAACGAAACAAGCATTAAGACACATAACTTACCCGTATTCGGATTTGTTGTCGTACAGTCGCCTCCAACAGTGTCCTCCCGTATAATGGGACAAGCCGCAGACGTGTACCAAGCGAACCGATATTCACAGTGTTCAGAGGATAAAAACAATGGGCTCCCTTCCTAAATTCAAGGTAAAAAAATTTTTTCCAGCTACACAAACAAAGGGTCAAAACTGGGGGAAAGGGAAATATCTTACGGCATTATAAGGACTACAGTAGAACTCTATAATGGCTCTCTTATGCAATAAGGACGTATTGGCATCCTGGCATAACTCTCCCATATCATAAACTATTTTCAATACTCCGTTTACAACCTTTGGTCCATTTCCAACTTCACCAATACTTGAATATCTAAAGGCATCATTCAAGCATATATTCAAAATTTGGCAAATAAATTGTTAGAACAATGGAATGCATTAAAGCAAGCGCTACTTACTTCTTTTCTAAATTAGCCTCAGTCAAATTAACTTCACAAACAGCCGCTCCATAATGACATTGAGCATCTGTGTCAACATTTACAAAAAAAATATAACTAATCTAACGAAAATGAAGTGATACTCAAATAGCGATACAAAGTTTAACATTTTCTTCTACCTTTTCCATGAACAACTGAGCGGCAAACATTAATTAGATATTTATACTTTCCATCACTAGTAATACATTCATGATTGCCATTAAACAATGTTAGGCTGCTTAGATCGTAGAGGGTATTATTTGGTCCGATTGTGCTACAGGTGCTATCCTATAACAATGAAGCTGTTTTAATTCACTTTTCCTTTTAGTATGCACGCTAGTGGCATGTCCACGTACAATATTCTATCAAATACCTTGAAACTATTACATGCGTAAGATGTTTGCCATGAGAATACATAGAAGCTATCATCTGAAGATGAATTGATAAGAACAGGACCCTGCTTCCCAGTGGTAGTATAGTCACACAAAAAAATAATTAAAGACGTTTTTTCAGTCCCTTCATACTTCAGAGTAATTTCGCCATGATTGTAAAGAAGCTCATTGGAAAAGTGGCCTAATTAATGATTTTTTAAAAAAAATTATTTTAAATACTGGGTAATTCCCAAATTGCAATCAATTTGTAATATATAATTTTGATTTCTGTAATGACTCACCGGCACTGACCCTATGTCCATTGGTTTCAACACACACGCCTGCCTCTTTATCTCCACCACAGTCAATATTTAATGGTGAGCACAAATTTATTTTGAAAATTTTGTTTCCAGAAATGACTGTATATCCACTGGAATTCGCCAAGTTGTTGAAGTCATATATGCTACTATAAGCAGGTTCAGTTACTTTACAATTTTTGCCAAATGTTTGCTAAAATAATAATATAAAAACAAGACATGTATGTACTATAAAAAAAAAATATTACAGCTCTATGATCAAGATTAAGATTCAACTTGAATCACCACCAAATCTGTTATTTATAGTTTATAAGTTTCAGTACCCGGCATATTACCAAATTTATATACATATATATTGTAGATAATATGGAGGGCATTTTTCTGGGTAACTATAACTCTCCCTCCCTTAAAAAAATCTCCACTAACCCTAATAAACATCAATTAACTCTTACAAGTAATGAACCAATAAATTGATTAGTAAAATCATTAACATGTTGTTCAAATCATGGGTAATAAAGTACAAATTTGAGAGAATCTTTAAATTTAAGAGTGTCACACACCAGGTCTAACACCTAATCTTACAACTGCTTGATATATGGACTAGCATAATGTGAATAATAAGCATAAGCAAAGCAAGTGGCTTAAGTAATTAATTAAAATAAAACGATTGCAAAAATGTAATTTGGCTTACTTTCAAAGGGCACGCAGCTGGGGTTTCCCATGAAAATATATAATTGCACTGTTCTGTTTCTTCAATAAATCGAGGTCCAGCCTTGAAAAACATTTTTTTTTAATATTAGTGCATAATAAATACAATAATGATAGTTTCCTATATAAAAACAAGTATGCGTACCTGTTTAGCTGAGCATATAAAATTAATATGAGAGCTGCGGTGCAAGCGGCCATCCTGACACAAATCCCCATTGAGATATTTAAGAGTGACCGTACCCTGACCATTGGAGCTGACTTGCGGTCTACCTTGTATTTGACCCAAACTCCAGGATTTACCAGTGCTTAAATCCCTCTCACAGGCTCCAACCATGCCAACTATTTAAAAAAAAAATTGCAGAAGGTGTCAGCATAACCTTTGGTTTAGAAAAAACCCACATAAGGTAAAAGTCAAACAAACCTGAGCAATTGGAATCGGACAAAGATTTTACTCCCTTGCAAACATTCAGATGATAAACAGTGTTCAATTTTTCGGGACGAGGATCATGAACTTCCCAAGAACCTGAGCTAAACCCTAAGCTTGAAAGATCGTAGACGTTCCCTCGTCCATCATTACAAACACATTCTACTTCCTGAGGTGGGCACGTGATTGCAGTTTCATACTCAAACATTAAAATGCGACCCTCTTTGCGGACAAAAGTAGGCTTTGATGATTCAAGGTTTCTGTGGCAGAGGAACGTTACCTCGACTTGATAATCGGGTTGGGCTGAAAGTATTAAATTAATACCAATTGAGCGGTTTGATGAATTACATTGACTTATTAAGAGTGTCACTTGCATGCCAAGTAACATTTTATTAGCCAATAAATAATATTTTGATCATGAACAAAAAAAAAAAAGGTCACTTATAATTTAAAATTATGATACATGCATGAAGAAAACTTTCTTTTTAAACAAAAAAATAATACCTGTAGTAACATTTAGAGGTCCAACAAAATGAACGGAAACAATCCCTTGTTTTGAAACTTGTAGCCTTCGAGAATCATTCAATCCTAAAACAGCAGACTCATCACTATCGGCCAGCCTTCCACATGCAGATACAGGTATTGTGCTATTCATATGCTGCGATCCACAAACAGACGCATTTAAAACACCACAAATGCTAACATCAAAACTCTGAAATGGAATGAGATTGGATCTTATTTGACAACAGCAAGAACTTGTGGTAAAGATTATTAATGTGGTAGATACTACACTAGATAGCTACAGGCCTTATTTATTTTACCTGAAATTGCATTTCTTGGTTTGCAGGAATATGATACGATGCTTGCAGAGATTCCAAGCTGTAAGTGACACCGCTATTGGGGTCGTCGATGGAACAGCTTTTTGAGATTTCCGTATTTCGTAGAGCACAAGCGGCAATAGTGTTCCATAGGAACATGTATTCACACTGAAGCTCTCTTAAGTATTCTAGACCTTTATTCTGAAAATGAAGCAAAATGTAAATTTCCTAAATGAACCAAAAAAATTGGAATAAAAACAAATATAATAATAATAACATAATTTAATTACATCTCTGCTAATTACTGAATCATTAGAGCATTTTAAATATATTGTAGAACTATAATTTTGGCCAGCATTTCCACTTGGGCATGGCTTTCCCGAAGTGTAGCTTAAGACAAGCTGGCCCTCCTCAAAGTGAGGACCCAGTTTGGCCTTGCCAAGATTAGAAATGTACGCAGTTTCCTTCAAAGACAAAAAATACCGAATGTGTTTATTTTGCCACTGTTTTTCCTTGACTTTTTACATTCTTTAAAAGTACAAAAAATGCATAACATACTTTTCCTTTATCTACTTTAGTTGCACAAATTGCAGCTTGACTATCACACTTGTCCTTACTAATTTCCACATGTGTGAGACTACGGCAAATGTTAATATAGAACTTCAAATTTCCGCGCGGGTCAATTATCTCCCAGTCACTTTGGTCCGAGCCACGAGTCAGTCTAGTAAAGATATTCATGTTGATAATTTTTAAGGCATATCTATTTTTTTAATAAATTAAAAATTGCGCAGAACATATGCCCAAGATCACATACCTGGACAGATCGTACTGGGCCTGCGTAGTGTCATCAACATATAAACATTCGATTGGACGTGGTGGACACACATAAGCAGTTTTCCAAATGAAACTAATAAAGCATTATACAATATAATTTATAAACTAAATGGTTACAACACTTTCAATTCAACCACTTCTTCAAAAGCAACCGCCCCAGCAAAAATTATAGCAAGTTCATGTATACCAAATTGCAATACATTTTCCAATAAAATTAGAAGTTTGCTGAAAGTTCCCAGCAATCAAAGTTCCAATCAATCTACAGTAGAATTAGATTCCCATTGAATTCCAGAAAAAAAAAATCCCTATGAAAAAAAAATTATCTCACCAAATCATATTTTGTGATGCAGTGTAGTGATATAGTTTAGTGAGATAACTATTGCAAAATAGAATAGCAATCTGGTGCCCATGTATTGCATTAATCTTTTCTCTGGGATGTAAGAAACACTTTCAGATTGTACACATACTTATACGCTCCATTCGTTTCCGCCTCAAAAGAAGGACTTCCAACACCAGCATTCCTATCACAAGCAAACATAATAACAGTTTGCCTCGAAGTTTGATTTGCCAAGCTGTAAGGTGAGCCATCGGTATAGGTGATATTAACAAGTCCATTATGGTACATAAGCTTACTGGAAGGCTTCCCCAAATTCCATATTTTCGACCTAAGAGTAATGCCTAAACTAGTTACACAATCATAATCCATAAGAAAACAACTAGCTAGATCAAACTTACCGATTTTGGTTATCCATCTGGCAAGCAGCAATTTTTTCGTTACCCTGCTGACACGGGGCTCCTTTAATGCTATTGCAAACATTCATATAGAAGCTATATTTCTCTGTCAAAACAGAGTAATAAGTATTTTTTTGCAATGGCATTAAATCCAGAAACCCCAATGCAGGATTTTTAATCTGACAATTATTTCCTTCAATGACAGCCTGAATGCAAACTGCAGCTGATGGCCATTCAAATTCTAATAGGCATCCATCCTCAGAAGCATGGATTAAGCGAGGACCAAGATTTGTAACTCCTATAAATTTATATAAAAATGTTCTTAAAAGGAATTTAGCATCATATATTTTAATTAAAACCTAAGTTTTGAAAATTGTAAAACTATAAAGTGAAAATAAAAATATAACACAAAGCAACTCACCAGGTTGGCAAACAAATCGAATGACCGATGTTCTATTGATTCTTGAGGAGCACAACTCTGGGCTGGAATAATTTAACAACACATCTTTTGTCAAAGGATCCAAATTTGGTCGCGATACAAATTGGCCAAAATCCTGCATTGCACCATTTTTATCTAAAGCATTACAGTAAAACGATTTTTAAATGAATTTCTTTAGCAAGATAACAAAGTCTTGGGAAATCTTAAATGCACAACTCCAACTACCTTTAACACAAACAGCAGCACCAGCAGGACAACTTGCAGCACCGCCAGTTTTTTGAAGAGATCCACAAACATTAAGGTAAATACGCATAGGTCCATGCACACCAGAATACTCACTAGCTGCCTGCCATGGTTCATCACCTTTAGCAAGCACATTAATAATTGAATTAGACATATTATAGCCAATAATGTTGGATCAAACTAAATATATTTTTCATTCATTTTAAAATTATGCATACCCAGTCCTTTGGTTAACGATGACAGATCGATAATATTTTTGCCATCTCTGACAGAACAAACACTCTCCAAGCAAGCATGCCGTGTCTCCCACAGAAAGAATGTGACACAGTCATCCTCTAACATAAAAGATGGTTCCCCATATCCATTATTACTAGAAAACTGGTTGCATTTGAAAATGACAACTGTTGAATATTGTTGGGTCGTAGATCCATTCAATTTGCACACACCACCTCCCATATAAGAACCAATTAAATGGTTTTCAGAATAGCTATAAAGAATTAATTATTGCTCGTTATAAAATAATCAAATGATTAACTGCAGTAGCTACACTGTAAGAAGGCTAAAAATCAAGGATAAATGATTTTAATTCATTAATTTCAAAAACTAGTTGATTTAAATCAAGAATGAAAAAATTAGTGGATGCACCGATACAGTTTTATTTTTAATGATGAAAATGTTAAAAATCTAAAGCTATAGGGGCCTCACTAAAGAGTAATTGTATGTAAAAATAATAATAATTACTCTTCACAGAATTTTGGAATGGATACAACCTTAATGTCTGATTAATGCTTGTTCCAACAATCATTTCTTGATAGTTGTCTAAACTTTTCCGGCATATATTAGTCGATGAGGCTGTACTATTTGCACATGTACTATTGTCTGGCAAGCCGGAACAAAGGCCAAAGTAATAGTCGTACAATCTTCCATTTACCATTCCTTGGGCATGTTGTGGCACCCGAGGATCTAAAATGCAGCAACTGAGGACATTAACTCATTGTAATTTGTCACGATTTTTTTAAACAGAAGTTGAGAGACATAGACCTACTGGAATTTAAAGGAGAGAGTGGCGAAAGATCTACTTTGAGACCATCACTATCGCTCACAATAGAACATCCATTACTTGACTCAAATTGTTGCACAGGGCATGCCTTCATTACTGCCCATTCTATTTGGTAATGACAACCACTATTGGACAAAATGATTGGCATTTGGCCCTGGAAAACAGTGATAATACAGGTTTTAAGATCTAGTTTAATTCAAAGTAATTTAACACTAAAGAATTTATAGATGTTCATATCATAACTTACTGATCCAGTACTAGGGCACATGAATGTAATTGTTGTGCGTGGTTGCAAACTGCATTCTGGTGGTATTTGCCCTTCTTCAGCATCATAGCTCAGCTGAAGATTTCCATTTTCATTTAAGACTAGTTGCCCATTGACACTCCCAAAACTCTGTGAGACATTACCAATCATCCGACATGCTCCAACACTGGTTGAACAGTCAACTGTGGATGCATCTGCTTTAATGATCAAGTAACTGGATCAACCAAACTACTTCTTTATATGGTTAATTTATTCAGAATGAAAAATATTTTCACCTTTTGCAATATCTGAACAAACATTAAAGTAAAAATCCTCTTTTTCATCCTTTGATTTTATTGAATAACCGCCTTCAGAAAGTATTAAGCTACTTAGATCATATTTGTTACCCTGAGAATCGTATGTATAGCAAGGCACTTCCTTTCTTGTCGTGCTCTGAGTACAAGCGATGGAAGATTCCCATAGAAAATAAGTATTACATCCATATACTGCGACTAAATTTGGGGAACCCTAAAACCATGATAATTAATTTGGAAAAATGGTCAAAGAAATTCCTGGATAAATACTAGAAACGATCATGCGCACACATTTAGCACTAACCAAATGTTCACTGCATTTAAAATTAATGAGAGTACGATGAATGCCCCCTCCATCACAAGATCCTCCCTTGAATTTCAGCCAAAATCCATTATCACTAGTATCATGATCAGCTTTCAACACAGTCTCGTAACTTCCTAAATTTGCAGTTTTTAAGCTACCTGCATTATTTTCTATTTGGCAAATGGAACTATTGGAACAGAAATCATTTATCCCCAATGGTGAACACAAATTAATTTTAAATTCTACTAGATGTGCCCCTCTCTTTTTTGTTACATTCCAGTGAAACCTGAAACAAATTTAAAACATAAGCAATTACTTACATTTTCCTTGATTTTGTAAAGCTGGGTCCACATTATATAACAAAACGTGTTATATAGCAAAGTTATACAACTTTTTACAAAAAGAGAAGAATGTTGTTATTTTACATTTTTCTTGGTATATCATCCATATTTTATCATTCAATAACATGTTTTATATGATGGTATATAACAAGCAAGTTGGACAACACTTATTACTAATTTGCTATACATGTATAATCTTGTTCTGGTAGCATAAATAGTGTGAATCCAGCTTATAATACTATCCAGTAGAACAGTTCAAAGGAAAGTCTCCCTTCTTGACAAATAATTATTTTTAGATGATAGTCCATGAAAAGTTGATCAATATGAGAATGCAAATGACCTTTTTAAAAAAAGCTTACTAGTCAATAATTAAACAAAAAATTGGCCTACGTATACTTAAAAGTGGATACCGGCCATCAGGCTATAAGAACAGGGTAAGATACATTACGGGATAAGTCACTATGTGGGAATTCTACACTATTAATAGTGTAAAACCAAAAAGTAGTTGCGGACAGACTGCTTTGAGTGGGGGGGCTGGTTGAATCTAAGAAATCTACTTGCACTATAAGTAACTATTTGCAAATATGCTTCACAATTATTGCATCGTTCTGATTGCACATATAAAATATGAGCTAAAGATATGGTAGGAGAAAGCCACTGATTTCAGTTATAATGCTTTTAATATTCACCAGTTGTGGGGAAACCAATGCAATAGGCCTCAAGCTGAAGCTACTACATCAGCACATTTTGCATAGCTAAATGTTCGAAAGCAAAATATCCCAAATAATATATCACATTACTAAACTGTCAACTAGTCGGCCTAAACTTTAACAATGCAAATCTAAATGAATGGAATTAATGTAAAAATACTGGTAAAGCTTTATATCCTATTTAAATGTAATAGCTTACTCAAGTGATGAGTTTACATCACATTGTAAAAATGTCTTTAATACCTGCACACTTATCAACCATTTCAACCTTAATAGAGATTTTATTGCTTCAACAACTAAAAAAATTATTTGATAAATTTTCCCACGTGTCCAAGTCTCATCTCGGGGGTTGTACTACTAGAAGTAGGTTCATGGATGTAGCCTAGCAGCCGAAGGCTAGCACGACTATGCAAAACAGACGAAGCCTCACAAGCATGACCGAAACCTTGCAAGCACAGTCTCTCATAGAGACAGCGGCTCCATGCTGTTGTCTCCCATGGAGAGAGCCTCACATAGTATTAATTAAGCTTTCAAAACCGTAATTTATTTTCAATTTATATTAATTATTAATTAAGAATTAATAAAATGAATTCATGTAGACGGCATATACCGGGTAGTGCAATGCATGAAGACCTTGAAGCACGGAAGGGAGGAGGAAGAGATTGAGGATATAGTAACGAGAGATGGAGATGAGGTTGCGGTCGACTTTTAGTAGTACTGCCTCATTACCCCAGCCTCTGCCAGAGTCACAGTGGTATTGTGGTTAACACTCCCACCTAGCATTCCGGAGACCTATATTCTATTCCCAAAGCTGGCTGCCTTGATAATGGTTTTCGTGGTTTCTATGGTCTTTACAGGCAAATGCTGAGGCAGTTCCTCCAAGTCCGCTACAACCAGACCCACCCACCTACCCTTGTATCTCGAAACGTGAAGATGCCCTCTCTCTTCCCCCTTATTTTCCATGGTGATGGAAAACCACGAAAACCATAGTCAAGGCTGCCATACTCCTTAGGAAGCGCATCCAGGTCTCGACCCGAGTGCCATGACTGCAAAATGGGCAAAAACATAGACCGAAGAATAGCATTTTTTTATTTGCTTGACACGCATTTGCCCCTCATATAAAAATGATATGTGAATTTAAGTAGACGATATTATCTATCTCATACCGTGGTACGGTACCCATATCATTCTTTACCATTCTGTTAGGAGTCTGTATATACTATGCTGTATACTTATACCCTATAGGTATAACGTTGGAGGGAGGCCACGCTAAAAGCGAACCGAAGTTCTAAACTTACTAGGGGGCTTGGCCTCATGGGACCCCCATGACCTAACCAGGGGGCTGCGCCTCCTGGAACCCCCCCCCCTCCTTAGCCTTACCTGACCTAACCTACCGTATATAGCTAGCCTAGCCCTACTTTTCGGACGATTCCTTTCCATTCGGCTGTGTAAATCGATTAATACTATTTTTATTTGGATTGGTTTGGAGTCGGTATAGTATATTTGTACCCCTAATATTTTAGATATGAATTGCATAGCCTTTAAAACAAGTAAAAATGAATTGTGATCAATGATCACTGGTAGGACAAGGTCAAAGCATGGGACAAGACAGTCTGGTTGATTACATACGTGACTGGGCGACCCATAAGCCAGAACTGTCATGCCCATCTTTGTCACTGCTATCAAAATAGCTATTTCATTGTATTCTTACCTGCTTAATGGTGTTAAATCATATTTTCCTCCTTCCACGGCACATGTAGACGCAAGATTTATATGATTGCAAATAAATATAAACAACAGTAATCCAAAACAAACAACCGACTTATCATCACATTTAACGGTCGTGGCCATTTTGTGTCCTTCATTACGGAGACCTTATGGAGCTCGTGAATATTTCTATAGAAGTTATAGAAGCGATCAGCGCGCTGCTATCAAAATGCACTCAGCGGTTTCCGTAATACCCTGGAAGGCGATTTTCACGAGATGAGTTTTGTATAGCCCGGGAGAATCCTTTCCTTTTGAATTTAAACAAAGTTTGTTAGACAATTCTTGTAAATTTAGAAATTTACATGGCATCCCGTTGTAGTATAAAGCTTGTGTCCAAAAAAATCCGAAAGATTCGTTGGAAACCTGTTCTTCAAGGTTCCATTCAAAAGCCTGATGTGTTCATTACAGGAAGCTGGCAAAATGAGGTACACTGTGAACATATAAAACTAATCTGGATCTTGCTTGGATTAATATGCAGTCATATCTAAAGAGGACATGACATTGCATATTAATTATGCGTTTATTGAAAATAAAATGTTTAATTATTTCATTAATCTTCATGAATGTTTTCAGCCTAATTCAATATCAGTATGGCAACTCAACTCTTCAGAAACTAATGAAGAAATGTTCATCGAAAGCGATCCAGTGTTATTGCATGAAATCACCCATGCAGGAGACGTTACAGATTTCAAAGTGATGTAGCCTGATTTTAACAACTACATTAAATCGTTGAATAAGCTTTAAATGTTAAGAATAATCTAGAGGTATATTTGCCATTGTAGTATTTGAACCCTGAATTATTCATTGCATCATCCTCAGTTGGAAAATTGTCTTTATTCAAACATATGCTCAAACAAGTAAGATGTATCTGCATTATGCCTAGGGTACTTATTGGATTTTAGATTAGGGTGATGACTAGTATCAAAAAAATAATTTATATAGGAACCACATTTGCAAATGACTTGGGATAAGATGCACCATTTCAAAGTAAATTCGGCTCCTTGCACAGGCTTAGACAGCCACGGTGATAGTTTCGTTTCTGTTGGGGAGGACGGTCGCTTGATTCAATACAACATAAAAAACCGCGAACCTGTGCGGATAATCGGTGTGTTGATATATTGGTATTGACTTCATAAAATGTGTTATTGTTTGGACTCCTTACAAATCCCTTGTTATTGCTTTAGATGCTGATAGTGGTACTCTGACTGCAGTTACTTATTTGAAACAAAATGAAATAATTACGTCCAATTCTCAAGGGCAGCTCGCTTTATGGGATCTGCGATGTTCTGAGGACGAGCCAACACGGATTATGTCAATGTAATTGGATATATTTAATTTATTTTGGCGTTAAAATAATTTGTGTCAGAAACTTAGCAAACTTGCAACTTGGTCAAAGACCCAGTAAAACTACAATTAGGTTTTGGTAAAAACCATAAAATTGAAAAGGGTTCTAGTATTTTCGTTTTTAAAATGGTCCATTATCAAATTATTCATCCATAAAATTTTAGAAATATAAGATTAGAGGACAAAGCTGTTAGAAAAAAGGGGGTTAATTTAGTGATATTTAAAGTTTGCAAAAAATTGTATTAGTGATGCTGCATATGTTGCTTGTTTTGTGCCTATCTTACTATGGTACCATTATTGAATTCAGGGGTGGAGAACTGGCAGCAGTGCTAAGTATGAGCCATCACCCAACCCAGCCTTCCATATTAGCTTGTGGAAACGAAGATGGAAGCCTTTGCATTTGGGATCTCCGTCAGCATCAGTATCCAGCTACGATATTATCGGCCCATAATGGACCAGGCACGTTCTCGTCTTAGAATCAAATTCTATTGTTATACTAGTTCAAGTGTCTAAAACTGGACACATTTTTGTAGTGCTGGAAATAAGATTTCACCCTCTTTTCCCAAACCATTTATTTACCTGCTCCATGGATGGTATGATTTGGCACTGGGACAGCTCTGCCTTAGCTAATCCGGCTGTAATGTCTACAAGAGTAACAGGAAGACGCTCAGGTAGCTGATTCTTGAGTTTGTATCCATCTAAATACTCAAGCCTCTTTAAGTAATCCATGTTGTCTTTGTCCAGTTGCAGATACTTCAAATGTGACCTCAAGTCCATGGGTTGCATGTGGGGCATCCAAGCATCTTGAAATTTGCTCTCTTTTGCCATCCAGCAATAAGCCCATAAATTCTTTAGATATCCACGACGATGTACTTGTGTGTGGATCTGACAATGAAGCATTCTACATAATATCAAATTTAAATTTGTAAGTTTTGGCTCATACAGGGCATGTATTCGAGGAATCCTCTCATAAAATAAATATTCAAATGTTTTCAAGATTAATCTGTTACCTTGTGGATTCTTTACGATGGAGGCACACTATAAAATACACATAGAATTACGACTGTAAGCTAGCTGTTAACTTTGGGAAAACATAAAAATTGTCTGCTACACGTTCTTTGGTGATAAATATACCCAGTTTATATCCCGTGGAATGTAAAATAGGCTGGAAAAAAACTTAATTTTTTTCCCAAAGGAGGGCCCAAAAATAAAAATGGTGGCAAAAATGGGATCAAAATTTGACACCACCAAACACATTTACGATCTTCAATCCAGATGGCGGTCACGTACAAGATTACAAATAATTACATGCAACTTATCAATGGATTTTTCATTTTATTGAAGGTAAAATTACACAACACTAGCAAAAAAAAGTAATAACATTTACTGATTTTTACATATGGAAAACTATGTCCTGCAAACTACGGTCATGATAATTCGTACCAAATGTTGCCACAAGTTTCATTGTTATCAATATCGCATTTGCAAAATTTGCACATTTAATGAAAACTTGACAAATGCAGTGAAGTAAATGTTTTTCCAAATCCACTCACAAGTATTGACAGAAGCTGTCCTATTTCTAGACAAAATAATAGTACTGCTAGTAATTGTAGAATTCATTTTACAAGGGAAACTCATCATTCTATTTCTTTAGGATAGATTTTTTTGTAATGAAGTTGGCAACACCTCACATGAGATAGCCCACAATCACGTACTGCTTTACAGCAAGGCCCAACACATACTCAATTGTCCTACTACAATGAGTCTGGAAATCAGTTTGACTGCTGAAACGAGACCTTTCTTATACCTCTCTCCTTACTCAAGCTGTTAAATACAATTCAATTTTAACAAATTAAAACCTTTTCAATAGAATGCAATGACAGAAAATGAAATGTCAATTAAAAATCATTCCAAAAGTTTATTTTAACGGTATTTTACCTGTTACTTTTTATTTATAACCTTTTCCTAGATAGTCTTTAATATTTAAAGGAATGCCAAATGGGAGAACATCCGAGTCAATCCCTTGTCGGACAATCAAGTGATTGCTACTGTTTAGGGGAAAATACGAATTTCACATTTTAAAAGACAATGAATAAAAATAGGACTTTCACAAATCTGTTAAAAGGAAACCCCCTACTATGATTCCAGTTACGATTCATGTTCATAGAAAACTTGACACCTAATTATTTATAGCGAAGGCTAAACGACATTTAATTCCCAATAAGGGTAACTGAAAATACATAACTCATCCAAGTGCATTCCTTCGAGTTAACTTACCCTGATCTGAATTGCTGACAAGTTAAAAGAGCCACGAGCAGAGTGAAACTCAAGTTTGGGATCTATTCTCGAGTAGGACTACCTTCAGATGACTTCTGAACTTTGGACATAGACTTGAGAGCCTTTTCTCGCAACTTCCTTTCCAATTCCTCCATATTTTCAGCAGCACTGTCTGTCCCCTAAATACGTTCAACCAAGGGGTATATGAGTTCTTTCGAATTACTCAAGAACAACTACTAATAAAATTAGAAAAATGTGTATAAATAACCACATATAGCATTCAACCACATCAACAAATTAACGTTTTGAAACCTGCCACACCTCAAGATTAAAAGAATGTGCATCCTATTTATAGTCATAACACATGGTGTGTAGCAGATTGGGCACTCTCATTTAATCAATTCCTCAACTACTTCAAACAATGCATTTGAAATAAGTATGTTTAGCTTTCTTTTTCTCAGAAATTTAGCATATTTTCCAATTGTGGTTAGAGTTAACATCTATGCCTATATCAAAAACAAGACAAAACTTTCCCTTCATAAATGAGCATGTGCTTATTGAAAAAGTTTCACCAAAACATATTGTCCACAATCGTTTTTACTAAGCATTTTTAGCACAAAACGTTAGGTTTTACTTGACACTGATCATTGAAGAAATAAGACATAATTTGTCACAAAATCGTTACACTTTCAAAATAGTTAAAAATTAGAAAGGTGCTAAAATTTTGTTGCAAGCTGCTTCTTACAATGCAGTAATATATTCACACAATTAAAGTGTAAAAATCCCCATTTCCATTCTTCTTATATCTGAATTTTAAACCCCTGAACACCAATTTGCAATGTTTGACAAACATCTCCAAAATAAGCAGTCCCGGAAATCCTTAATTAAAACTTTTAACAAAATTTTAGCAGAAACAAGTTTTCAAAACCACTTCCAAGTGCAATAAATCATCCCATAACATATTTAAAGTGCATTTTTTCACATTTCATCTAGAAAATTAAAGATGACACAAATTAGCTAAGTGATATTTTCAAACAAAATTAACTACCTCTTCTTCATCTTTCTTTGAATGTTTGTGCTTCTTATGCTTCTTGTGTTTTTTATGCTTCTTGTGTTTCTTATCCTTCTTTTTCTTCTTGGAAGCATCGACATCTGACTCCTATGAAACAAAATTAAACCATATAAACTTTGATGCTCTGCAAAATAAAACAACACAAAATGAACTACCTACTTCGTCAGATCCACTCGACGTTTTCGAGGATAGTAATTTCTTCTTCTTATCCAATGGACTTTCCTCAGAGGCTGCACTTCTTTCTACGAACATTGGCATTTCCTCAGGAGGCGCTTTCGGTAAATACTGGCCTTTATCGCTGGATGCATGATAATCAGCCTGCAAGCAAATGACCAAACCTAATATTCTACCTTGAAAAAATGGTTTTTGTGTCTCAATAAACACAGATGCAGAGTGCATACCCAATTAGTCCTTTCAATTTTCCCTCCCTCGGTGTTCTTTGAATGGCTATTTGAGTGAGGAGGTGAATGCCAGCTCATAGAGCTGGCTTGTCTGCTTTTAGATGAAGTTTGCTGAGCTATTCTAGATGACACTACCCTTTCTAATTTCTAGAATATCAAGAGTGCAATCATATAGACACATGCAGGAACTATTTGGTTAAGCAAATACAAAACTTCCCCAGGACAGCTTTTGTAATTAAGTGCATCTTACAGATTCCCAAATTGAAAATGCAAATGCCAGAACAATAATCAACATCTGTGACAGTTCACACATCCTTTTCTTCCTAGAAAGTTTTTATCTAAGCTTGTGAAAATCACTCCTTCTTGCTTAGCTTACTCGCACAGAAATACCAACAGATGGATGATTATAATTACAGAAAATGCTTAGAAGTTTATATTAAGCGTCTAACTGCAGTAGGTATAGTGCAATGCCAGTAAGCCTTTAGAAGAGGAAAGTTTGAAGAAAAGAAATAAGATATAAGCCATAAAAAATGTATTTTTGATAGAATTTTAGCAATACTGCCTCAGCGCCATCCTGGAGGGAAAGCAGATAAATCACAAACACCAGTCAAGGCAGCCGAGCCAGAAAATAAGATTCACAAAGCTCTCAAAATCGAGGCAAATGTGCTTTTTAGCTCAAGATTGATACCAAATGATTTAAAAGAACGTATAGAGCCATGTGCATGTCCCTTTGTTAAAACCTTAGTTTCACAATAGCAGTCCACTAATAGAAATATTTCCATATCTGTCAGTCCTAACTTGGCCCTTTTTGTTTCATTACATAAGCAACCCATATCACTTCTTGGCACTATCCCATGAAATGCAATCCCTCTAATTTCCTTTACCAATGCATAACAGATTTATAAGACCACAAAATCATAACTATACTGTTCATTTGAAGCACTTATAAAGCTAACGTTGGTCTATAAAGCCCTTTATTATATTTTGAATGCTAAATAAATATCCCTGTGCTACCAGGTTAGCCTTCAATTGTATTTTTAAATAAAGATATTTAAGCCTACCTTTACTTCTTTAGATGGTGTTGTAGAACGAGATCGTCGAGACTTCTTGTCTTTAGGTTTAGTCTCAGGAGATGACGAACGCGATGAAGACATTCTTTTGACTTGTGCAACGCGCTCGTTATCTGGACTGCTGGAAGAAGTTCTTCAAAAAATGTAAAAATCATTAGAGATTAACGACAACAAAATAAAAACTTCCAAATTTTACACAAACTTTTGCCAAGAATTACCAACCTAATTTGTGGTTTCATAACATTATAATTTGATCCCTTAAATTCGCGTGCAAGAGGTGAACGATCGTCTTGACGCTTCTTTGGGACAGCCATTCTAGGTGAAGGTGAACGTTTCTTATGTTTTCTTGGACTAATAGGTGTGCTACTCTTGTCTAGAAAACAATTTGTGAAAAGTTTAAGAAAATAACCCTACACACAGGTAACACAGTAACATAAGTTTTAACACTAAGAATTTCAATGGCTACCCAATGGTTTAACTGGACGAGGCTGATTACTCGGAGAAGGACTTGAAGATCGAGGAATCTTTTTAGGAGGCGTATGTCGTCTATTTTGATGTCGTTCCGGTGTATAGGATGATTTTTCTCGTGTCTCAGGGTATCTACGGGGCGACTTATCTTGCTTACTTCGAGCTTCTCTATGGCCCCTACTGTCGACCATTGGGCTTTTCTCTCTTTTACCTAAACAGGAAAAATGATCACATTGATTTGCCATGCAGGTACAACGAAGGACTACATTTTAACAGATGATTTGTTACAATACCTTGAGGAGATGCAGACCGAATAGGCTTATTTGATTCGGGACGCTTTTTAGGAACTGGGCTAACGCTTTGTTTACGTTCCTTTGGGCTAAAACGTTAATTAATATAAATGCATTACAATTAAATTATTCTTTTAGCAAGCCGCGTAATAAAAGCATTACCAACCTTTTAGATTTAGGTGGGGATTGAGACCTAGAATTTCTTTCAGGGCTAGGTGATGGCTCCACGTTTTCATTGCTAGGTTTAGGAGAAGGTGATTTGGATGATGACGAAGATCCTGTTGACGATGATGAGGCAGCGCGAGGGCGATTTGGCGAAGCCGATTGAGCAGGCGGTTTAGCTTTTATCCGCTCTCCAGAAGACGATGAACGACGACGACGGCGGCGACCACCGCCGCTACCCCCACCTCCTACAGGTGGCCCGTGGCCAAATGGAGAACGCCTTCTACCAGGTGAAGGACCGCCACGGCGATAGTTCCAAGCGCGATCGGGACTGTAGTTACGACGTCTTCCACCTCCAAAGAATGGTGAGTTCCCCCTTCGCCATGGAGATGGCATTCTACGCCGTCGGTAGTCATTGGATGGAGATCTGGGACGATACCCTCTCTGTGGACTGGGCCTTAAGAGAACAAGTCGACGGACAACATTGAGCAACATGTGTGCCGACTCTTAAAATGGTGACTAAACCTCTTTGTTGGCCTACCTTCTGCGGCGGGGCAAAGGGCTGACTCTCCTTCTCCGTTCCAAAGGAGATCGTGAACGGGATTTCGACCTGGATTTTGACAATGAGGGTCTCCGAACTCGTCCTTGACGTCTGTTTCGGTCCTCATCCTATAGGTTAATGGGATGGTCTGGATCATTACCTTGTTCCCCATTGCAATATACACTATCTTGCTATGTCAGGCCGGCCATAAGCATGTCCCCCAACCTTTGGATAGTAGTAAGCATAGCCAGTCACTTTTTACCAAATGAAAGCCAATAACGGCTCGTTGGCTTAAGTGAACAAATCACAATATTCCCAATTTCATCACTGAAAGGTACCAAGTATAATTTATTGCTACTTGCCAGTTATTTTCTCAAGACTGGGTTATACTGAATTCTGTCCTTGTGCTTCCCTGATTTTTAATAACACCATTTTCCCTGGACAGATACTGACCAAAATAAAACTTTCCCAGATATTTTTACACACTGCTTTGTACATAAGAACCAGAAATTACTGGTCTATAAAAATTAAATCTTAATCCCCAGAAAGTGGTGGAGGGGTGTAATTTTACGAGCAATGCAACTAAGACTGACTTTTAGTGGTACAACCCCCAAATTCGCCTTGAGGGACCATGGAAAGCCAAGAAAACCATAGTCAAGGCAGCCGAACTTGAAATGAGAACCCAAGTCTCCCAAGTGCCAGGTGGGAGTGCTAACCACTCAGTCAACCCAGTTCGGTAGGTCACATAAAGGTTGCTTCACACCTACGTAAAAAAATACGTAAGGCGTATAAAACTTGTTGTATAGATGACGATTTTGACGTCATCACAACACGTTTTATGCGTGAATTGCAAAGTTGGATTTTTCCAACTTATACGTCTTACGTATTTTTTTACGTAGGTGTGAAGCAACCTTAAAAGTTAAATCTTTGGTTCTTATAAGTGCGCGTCCTTTCCCTTCCCTTCCCTCCTTGCGCAGGCACATTTTTTTTTTACTTAAAATCTAATGAAATGAAAAAATTGCACCTGCACCAACATTGATGTATGATCCTTTTTTAAATGTATAAATTATTAGTTAATATTGAAATTCTTTCAAGGCAGTTTTGAATAATGTTGAACATAAAAATGGCTTAATAGCACCATATGGGGACGTCCATATATTTAAGTTTCCGCTTGATGGTTTGGACCTAGAGACCAAGTTCATCCTCCCCCCCCCACCTTCCCCCAATAGATTTCTAATTTGTTTTGAAATTCGTAAAAACATATTTTGTTTTTACACTGTAAATACGACACTATTTTCATTTAAAAACAAAATAAACATCAAATTTAAATTAATAGTGTGATAACTGCACCAATTTTTTTTATTAATTTTCTTAATTTTTTAATGACTTACTTAATAGAAATGAATATTTAACTCTACAAGGCTGCAAGGCCCTGTATATACTTTGGAAATGCCAAATATATGAATTATTTTCAGAAAATAAAAGATGCAAAATACTCAATTTTTACATTTGTTTACGTTTCTATTTATTAAATTTGCATTGTAGTGAAGCATATCAATCGAGTTATGCTTTCCATCAGCTTCCCATTTATATGTCATTATTGAAATTCATTAACAAAATTTCATCTTTTTTCTGACTTTCCTAATCAGTAGGAACACTGTAAGATAATTTACAATAAAGACTAAAATAGGGCTATTTTTTCTCCTACCTTATTTCCTGAAGCCTTGGAGCCAACGCCATCCCCATCAGAGCTCTCCTCGTCTTCATGGGTGCGGTAATTTCGTTTCTTCTGTAACAAATTCTTTTTAACTGGAATATCATCTGGGGAGCCACTTTTTTTGCCATCTTGCAGCTTACCCTAGGATTAAAAAAGCATAAAGGAAATGGATGAAGGAACATGTTTGGCTACAGTAGCAGACTTGGACTGTAAATTGACCAGAACATTTCACATTTCTAGAACTTATACAGTCCATAAATTTAGATTTTTAGATTCAGTCAAAAGCAGAAAATTACCTTTGATTTACGATCGGGTGATGGCGACGACGACGCTGAAGAGCTAGAAAATGATGACTTCTTTACACCAGCTTTTTCCTTTGACGGCAGAGAACCCGCTCCTCGTTTGGGTGATGAGGTGGTCGATGAATTTGATGAGGAATGCGAACGTGAAAGGCGCCTGATAATTTTAAAAACATCAATATTACTACATGAAAAGTTTGTTATGTTAACTGAAAAGGAAGGGACATAAGCTTACCGTCTGGGTGAAGGCCTTCGTTCGGGTGCATGCACGGCAGGGCTCCTTCTGTGTGGTGATGGGCGACGAGGTGAAATACGACGTCTTGGGCTCCGAGAGCGCCTTCTTGGAGATCTAGACCGTCTCTTTGGTGATTTAGAGAGAGAACGTTTCCTTGGCGACTTAGAAGCAGAGAGCTTTCGCGGCGATTTTGAGCGTGAACGCTTCTTTGGAGATTTGGATCTCGATCGTTTACGAGGAGGTGACTTCGACATGGAAAGTTTCCTGGGAGACTTGGAACGAGAGCGTTTTCGGGGAGACTTGGACCGAGAGCGTTTTCGGGGAGACTTGGACCGAGAGCGTTTTCGGGGAGACTTGGACCGCGACCTGGTCTT
Organism: Proteroiulus fuscus; assembly: GCA_034700285.1. NCBI lineage: Eukaryota > Metazoa > Arthropoda > Diplopoda > Julida > Blaniulidae > Proteroiulus > Proteroiulus fuscus. The sequence goes on along the minus strand of JAQIXP010000002.1, from coordinate 10,624 downwards.
CCGTAGTTCGGGACGACTTCGAGCATTTTTATCTTCGTCACGAATACTTGGAGAAAAGTTGCCATTGTCCCCTTTGTTACCAATATTGGAATCCTCTTTAGCTGAATTGTTCCTATAGGAGAGAAAAAAAAAATAATAACAAAAGAAATACATGAAGCATTATTTTATAAATCAAAAAGAATAAATGAGCTCACTTCTCTCGCTTTGACTTGTCCGAATCTTTATCATGTTTAGATTTTGGAAAATCGTGATCCCTTAATTTACTTATTTCCCAACTTTTCTCCTGTTGTCTCTTGAGAGTCTCTTGGATTCTTTCTTGCTCTTCCTTTTATACGTCCAAATGAAAATAATAAGAAAAGATTTCAGTTCCCAAATAATATCTGAACAATTTGCAAGCTTAGTGCAACCTGTACAAATCTTTAAGGTGGAAGTCCAGTAAAAAATGAAAAAAAACACATATGTTGTAGTTTAATTGTTGAAAGGAAAGAAATCAAAATATGTAGATTCACTAATAATAAAATAAAATTAAAAAATGCAGGTTCAAGTATTCTAACTAGACTTACATCAAACTGATGTCATCTTACATCACACCTGTATTTTTTTTTCAAATATATTTTATTTACATTTTTTTTCTCAAAAACGAATTTAAATTTCTTTCCTTTCAACTAAATAAACTACAACACATTTTTTTTATAATTTTTTTTTACAGTACTTTCCCTTTAAGCACAAGAAAAAATGGTACATTGTACCTGCTTCTTTTTAATTTCCTCCTTTTTCTGTTCAACAAATTGAGCAGGAATGCCTCCAATGTTATCCTGAGCACTTAATAGCAGATCCCAGAGCTCGGCCATGAAATCTCGAGCATTTTTCCCATTAAGGAAACCAGTCAAATTAATCTGCATTAATCTTGGGTCCGGATGCTACAAACAGAAAGAAATTCAAGAAATAATTCTATATATTTGTTGCAAAACACTGGGAGCACGAATTTTGGATTGTCAAATATGCTAACAACAAATTTTAATTTCTAGAGGTGTTTTCAAAAGAAAAGCACTACAAACAAAATTAAAAAGAGGAATAAATCGCTGGCATCACTAGCTTTTTGACTTTTTCTTTACACAAAATTCAGGATCATGCATATATAGTTTTATATACAAGAGTTGCAGCTTTATCAAGAAAACTTTGCCATCATTTCACTGCAAATGGTTTTTTTTCTAACTTTTAATAAATTCTGCCTGACTTCTGATAAAACTTAATTTAACTTAAGATGCTTAGTGACTTTGAATTTCTCTTACCTGATTTCCACTAGTTTTAAAAATATAAGCTAACAATATTCTCGTTTCTTGCCTAATTAAATTTTACAGGACAGAGACAACCCTGAACATACATGGTCAAGGCATTTATGCAAGAAATAATTGCCTTTTTTGAGTTGGAACTAGTAATTACATATCAACTGTTATTAAGACAGAAAATTTTGACTTTATAAAAAAAAAATACGCATCTAAAATACATTTAAAAAAACAACCTTTTACACTCCTGCAAACACTTTAGGCAATACAAATTTCATCTTTTAGACTCAAAAATCCTTTAAGTTATTCGCAAAACACCACCCTGAATCGTCAAAAAAGTCCCACGTCTTCTATGCAATCACATTTTGAAATTAAACACAGTATGGCAAACTAGACTTACATTGTAGACTCAACATGCTACTCAAATAGGATAAGGAAATAGTTCTCAGATGAAAAGACCATTTAACAAATAATCAGGCCGTTTAGTGGACAAAACGACATCAATAGCTTTGGACGGCCATCTGATAACCAAATGTCAACCCCCAACATTGCCTGCTACCACCTTAGATCAATCAATCCAGTGCGCACAGTCGACTCTCGATTGGTAACAATACGATGATAGAGATGCCTAGAAGACTGAATGAAGCCTTTGTTAAGTACAGGGCACCACAAAATCATTGCTAACAACACTAAATCCACAACAGTCAAATAACCATAGATGCTCATGAAGATACAGAAATGGACTTGCAAATTAAACCATAACCAATTAAGCAAAAAAATAGAATTATTCTTTTGTCAACCCAATCATTTTAAATAATATAATACATAAGATTTTTAATATTAACATTTTCAAAAACACTAGCTTAACTTTCGCACCACCCTTTCACTTTTTAAATGCAAATTATTCCACATGCAGAAAAGTATCTGTATTTACGTGAGCTACTAGCTAGCATTTCCCACAAGAATTTTTTTAAATTTTTTTTTGTTACCAAACAAAAAAACTCATCAATAACAATGAAAAGATTAAAAATTAACAAAAAGGATGTACCATTCATTTTTATTTTTGGCAATGATCATCATCCTGGACCTTGTTGGGCAAAGAAGTCATAGCACAAGTCTTGCACTCAAGGTTTTCCCTTATAGAGCTGTGTACGCCTGAACTTTAGGTTGGGTGGTTGTTCTGAGGTAGTAGTAGTAGTGTGCACTGTGTATACGTGCATTCATTCATGAGAGATAAGCCCACATGGCACATTTAAAATAACAAAATTCCTAACAATTGTGGATAGCAAACAACTTACTCATGCAATTTGTCATAAAACCCAATAGTTACTCCCAATTTAGAAGAAATGTACCCAAAATAAAAATGAATAAATCAGAACTACAACTTAAAGGAACATGGTATAGAACAAATAAAAATCTACATATTCAAAATTGCTTTTATGTAATAGCCTATTCAATTTGTAGGAATGAAAATATTTAAAGGCGCCACACTAATGTTTTACTTACCTTCTCTTCCAATTGGTTAAAAACAAAGTCCACAATAACATCATCTTCCATTCCCAGGAGATCATTGATTTTCCTAGTAATCCATGGCTTAATAGTATCCAAGTTAATTTTTGTGGTGTCCACCTAAATGGTACACATATTGGATAAAAGATTTTAACAGTTGCAACATAATTAATGCAATTAAACACTTTTAAAATGCTACCTTTCTAGTAAGCACGTCATTAAATTTCATCTGCTTCAATAACTTCTTCTGTTTGTCACTGAACCGATTGTCCTGCTCAGCACTTGTACCCTGTGAACATATAATTAATGCAAGAAACTAAGTCTTGAGGAAATAATTCTCAGCCTAACTAGTTAAAAGGTTGACTGACAGGTAAGCACATGAGTGTACTTTATGTACATTCATGTGCATTTATTGTAACATTTTACAACTGAAAATTAGTACATGTAACCTATAAAAGAGTGTTTGCAATGCATTTGTTAAAACGTGGATTCACGAAGTGAGGCGATGGAACAAAATCTTAAAAGTGCATGCGATGTTGTTGAGTGCAAGATGTATTGGAGCACAAAAAACAAATGCTCCAAGACTATGCTTTCTTTAGTTAAACAAAAATAATTTTTAAAACTCCCAGATAATGCGTCACATTTTGCCTGCAATTTAGCAAATGTAATTGAGTTTTGGACACTTCATCTGTTTATCTATAGTCAAATCAATGGCTAGCAGCCTAACACACAGTGGCGTAACTATAAATTCTGGGCCCAAGGGCAAACTATCCACTGGCCCCAAACTTGAACTCTGATTGCAAAAATTCTTTCATAATAAAACCAGTGGCAGATCCTTTAGGGGGTAGGGGGAGGGAAAAGAACCCGACCAAAGAAAATTTTATGATTTTTAAACATAATAAAAAAATGGACACAAAATGGCGCCGCAGGCAACTTTTTTTTGCTCAAAATCACTCAAAAATGGGTTTAAAAATCACCAAAAGTGCCTGTTCAAAATTTCGGTGGGCCCCCTCCCCCATCTGCGTGCGGCTACGGCCTTGCATCCACTCTTAAAGCAATGGTTTTAAATTAAATAGTTTCGGATAAAGAGGTGCTGTGATGGGTGATGGAAACAAATTTTGCCCTTTTTTTTCTTTTTTTTTGGGGGGGGGGGGGTGTCATCAAAAGGCCGTGCAAGCGATGACATTCAAAGTTACAAATACAAATTAAACTTCCTATTTCTGTGATTTTTTTTATTTTTCTACTGAACTCCGGGCCTGCTGGGGGCCCTCTGGGCCCAGAGGCAATGCCCTGGCTGCCCTCCCTTAGTTACGCCACTGCTAGCACATATACCAAATAATTATATAGCGACCATTTTTAAGACTTGGGCTAACCTTGAACTTGGCCAGTTCCAGGTTAAACCGATCACTGAACTAAATGGCGGCTGACTAATTTAGGAAATACTTTTTTACTCAAGTTATACCCTAGACTAAAGCATAAATGGGGATAATGGTCATAGTAGGTTGATGCGAACGTTCCATGATGGCAAAATTTTACATGAATGGCTTCTAGTGGTCAAATATGGCATACTTTAGCAAATGTGGTCAAAACATTCCTTATTTCATGCAAAAAATTAATTTATTTTGCCAATAACCAACAAATGAAAACAAGATTTACTTGAAAGTATACAGAAAATAACTTTTAAATGCTACACGTTGCAAGTTTGCTTCCAATTTATATTTACAATATAGGCCTACTGATGAATTACGGTACTTTACATTTTTTGTACAAGATGAAATACAAGTCACTGAACATGAACATGCAATACGATAGCTAACTCCATTCCAATAGAGGGCTCCAACATAAGCTAGTGATGGTCACGTTTAAAAACTTGGTTCACTGACCAACCACAAATAAATTTTCCTGCCACCAAAGTCCACTTTTGACAAATGGAATAGAATGCGACCAGGTGGCATGCTTCCCGAAACATCCAATAAAGAAATGTGAAGAGCAAACCAAAATATACTTCTCTAACCAGAGGGCTGCCCCTCACTTGCCAGAATCCTAAACTGACAGCCTTGACTAATTGTTTTCCGTTTACTTATCCCCTCATCTTTTAAATGTTTTGGAATAAAAATTAAAAAGACCAAGTGACCGATACCAGGCTTCTAGTAAGTGTGTATGGCCGTTTCATGTTAGTCCAAGGATTAATCCGTGGGTACCTATTTACAGTAGCTTGCGCAGAAAATGTACAAGTTTTTATACACTTTTTCTGCATTCTAGTGAAGCAGAAAATAATCAGAAAAACCAGAAAACCGTGCACTTGTAGACAATGCGCTATTAAACGACAGCGGACTCCCAAAACTTTTACTGCTAAACACAGGTGAGTGTTGTCTAAACATTACAATTGCTTTATTCCCCAAACTAATCGGGGGCTTTGACTCCTAAACCGTCTACTAAGTCCGACGTACAAGACTTGAAAGATCTGCACAGCACAGGATAAGAATGAAATCTCCAGCATTTAAACAAATTTCATTCATATAAAGCTATATTTGGCATGTTTGGACGTTGTGTTCGTATAATGAGCTTCAGATCGACGCACTGCTCTCTGTGCTTAAAGTAAGAGCACAAGACTGTGATCCTACACACCAAAACAACAAGAGGCTGCCGCCAAACAACTTTTGCCTCAAACCATGTAACCAACTGGTTACACGGCCATAACGTCAAAATACGCCTAACGCCATTTCTTATTCGTATAAATCTTGATGAAAGGTTTGCAACCTTGGTCACTCAAGAACCCACCTCTAAAAATGTTATACCTGGGTGCAAAGTATTACACGCAAATAAGGTTTTATCTACTAAGCTACCATGTAATAAATCTATGCCGGGATAAACTTTTGCTAAACTGCACTAGCAACACACGTCGAAAATTAGTATTTTCAAATTTTTACTTTTAATCGAAAACAAGGCCCAAAACTGGGCAGCCATTTTGAGATAGATACAATAGCAAAAGCAAACATCTCGACAAACGAATCAGATTAAGCGTTGAAATGCTTCTCCCTTATATGAAGTAACTCACCAGCTCATACCATAATTTATTATTGTTCACAAATCGTGCTCAACTTTCAATCATTTAGCTAAAATCAAGTTCAAACTTACTCGGAAAAAGCCTGCGTCGGTCATCTTCACGAAAAAGTACAACAAAAGTGAGATAACAACGAGACAAAAACAACCACGTGACTGAACAGTGTGGCGCTTCTTTTAACGGACGTTTGATTACTGCAGTGATCCACGAGCATGGCATTGATTACAATCATGCTTCCTCCATGACATGGCCTAACCTTGCAGGTTTCTCCATGATGCCATTAAAATGATTTAAAAACCATACATTTAGCTTCCAAAAATAATCGAAAGATTGCGCTTTCGTTCAAGCTAAACAGCATGGGTGAGCACGCTAAAATTTTGTTAAAACAAGTAAAATTATATCATTTGTCATCAAAAATGAAAAACGTATAGTATTTAATCTTTACAGGAATAAACACTTATACGGTATAAATTAAAAAAAACTAGGTTATTATTGATATATTATATGAACGTCGTCATTAGAAGCATTAATAGACACAGCTCAGCTTGATTGAACGAAAGTGCCATCTATAATATGCATAGCTACATAAGGATGACAAAATTAATGTGCCTAATTCTAGTCCATAGACATTGCTCGTAAGGTTAGGCCATGCTTTTCTCGGGTGAACAGCGAAGTGAGAAGAGGCATGCAGCTGCAGCAGTGAGATGCTACCGTTGAAAGTGTGTTGATGGAAATTGTCTTTGCTCCCAGATGTTCATCACTTTGAAGTACAGTAATGAGCAAAATTGCTATTTCTTGATAGTGCTACAAGCAGATGGATATAACATTTAACGAACAGATGGTAGACTTTAAAAAGAAATATCACTTGGAACATTGAATGTTGTAGGTTTGAATCTTGCACGCACCCAATAGTCCAATGCACCATGTCTGGAGAAATTGAAGACCATATCCTGACAGAGAATTTACTTGTTACTGCAAATTCATCCATACTTTTTAATAATAACTCTTATTTTGCTTCCACCCCATCGTTGACCAATGATAGTGAATATCTTGACGGTTTTCCAGAAGTGACAAGTGATATTCTTCAAATCTGCGCTAAATTTTTGCCTTTAAACCACTGGTATTTCCAAACTGCAAATAGTTTTTTGTTGCTTAGCTATTTGGCACCCAATGGCATATATGGCATACTTTATTTGAGAATTACTCTAGCAGTGGGCAGTTTTTTCTTTGCGTTATGGGGATATGTCACCTTGTGTGCCATAGATACATTCTTGTGGAATGCCATATTTCTTGTCATCAACTTTGTACACGCAGTAGTCATCATCTATCACTTACGACCTGTGAAATTACCAAAAAATTTGGAAAATCTCTACAAACAACTCTTTCTTCCTTTGAGGGTTTCGCGGCAACAATTCAAACTGATTGCCGACTGTATGAAAGAAATACAAACTTTAAAACCCAGAGAAATCTTTGCTTCCGAGCGGATAACAAAAGTCGACAAACTTTCCTTGGTGTTGACTGGGAGGTAAGGTTCAAGATCATGTTATTTAATCTATCTTCAGATTGGAAGATTTGCAGGAAAAACAACCCATGCATGCACTTTTTACAATCAGAAATGCCCTGTGGTCTATCAAGATCAGGATTTTAACTTCAGAATAAAATCAGTTTGCCATAAGAATTCAAGATCTTATAAAGATTAAATACAATTTTTTTAAGGAACTTATATGTAGCTTGAATTATGCTTTTGGCAATGCCTGGTGTATAATCCCATATTTAATCCCATAATAATCCCACATTTTAAGGCCTTTTCACTGCTATAAACACCTTATTGGCAAGTAATGTGAATGATCATTTATTTATTTATTTATTGGTTTCTGGTATTGACATTGTTGTTTTTTTATTCTTTATTTCTTTATTATTTATTTCCCTTTGTATTTATATTATAATTTTCATTATAGAACCAGCTGTTTTACTTTTAGTTGTGCAATTATGAAAGCTGTTATTATTCATGCAAAATGTAGGGGAGGTAAAGGCTGTTTAAAAGAGTCCTTGAGTGCTCTTTTGGCCTCATCCCCAAATTGTGTGGATTGAGAATAAATACATTCATGCATACATTTTAAGCAGCATTAACCGTTAAATACTTTAATTAATAAATACAAATTATTTTACTATAGTTCTCTTTAGTATGATATAAATTGAAAGCCCTGTAATAGGAGTAGGCCTACATGTAATAAGATAGTTATAATTTAATAGCTTCTTTAAATTGAAAGTAATCCTTTCTAATGCTAAAAATTGACCTATACAGTATGTAAATTAATATATAAATCAGAAGTATAAAATGCTTGCTTCAGAAAAACAAAAATACCGGCTAGATGAAAAATATAGACCCTATACATGTAGGGGTCCTACATTTTTTTTAATCTTGAAGAATTGTAGAAAAATAGACTGTACTTGGTTATTTAATTCACAGATTTTCACATTTATTAAGTTGGATTCCTTTCAAGTAAATGGGGCAGACTTTCTGAGACTTATCATGTAGGCCTACATGTACCAAGAAACTTATTTAGGCCTATTTAGATTTAAAAGTATGATTACAGTATGATGCGGAAATAAAATTTATTTACTGCCACCGTATACAGCAGAGCATTTCTCAGAACAATTCGACAGAATTTTGGTTGGTTATGTATATAGGCTCTATGCATACATTTTTATAATATGCTGGTTTTTGAGTAGCCTACATAATTTATGAAAAAGTCACACACATATATAATGCAATGATGAGAAGTGAACTAAAATATTTTCAAGGCTCAATTAATGTACTCCCAAAGTATATATAGTCTGGAGGGCGAATGCCATATTCCATCATGTGCAAATTTATATTGAAGTATATTATCAAATTGACTAATTTAATGTATAAGTAGGTCTATATGTAATTGACTATAACATGTATAATTATCACAAATGATGATCCAATATTTAGTTCATGTGTTAAATCAATTACCCCATCAAAATTAATAAAGCCAAATTATGAGATACAATGGTGCTTAATTGCAAGACATTCGTATAACCAAAAATTGACTTAATGCAGTATACTCTTATCTTATTATTCTAGGCATGGGTTTAAAAAAATGCTCAAACTTCCTCATAGATTCAAATATGAATTCGCGAAACTAGGACGTACAAGTTCGTCACACCTTATTTCCAGAAAAAAAAAAAATTATTAGGCCTACCCACCCATCCAAACTTGTTCAACACGATCTTTTCACTTAAAACCTTTAACACCAGATGCATTTATGCATGGCAATATGTTCTATTTTTTGGAAATATGCCAGGGTAACAGTCACTTTTAGATCCTAAATATCCATTTAGGATATGCATGTATTAGACCTATACGGTACCTGTTATAATGGTCATATCTACTAATCATGCAAGTTCTAATCAGGGACGGATACAGGATTTTGCTAAGGGGGGGCAATCGCATATTATGGAAGGAGGTGGCCATTTTCTCTACCTATATTGGACAGCAAAATTTGCTGGCTATGGGGGGGGGGGGGGCCAATCGCCCCCATTGCCCCCCCCCCCGTATCCGCCCCTGGTTCTAATTTAAAAATCACTGTTCACTGAAATATGCAGTGTTAATTGCTGATGTAATGAGCAAATAATGATGTAGGCCATGGGTAATTCAGTGGCATAATTACATGGGGAGGGGGATGTATGGGGAAAAAGCTAGCCCCCCAGAACTCATCATTTTTGAAAGCGAAATGTATTAAAAAATTGCTGTCCCAAGGATTGATCATATTTTTGAAATTTTTCTCAAGGTCGGCAATGTAGCCTGCCTTATAGGCCTACTTATTTTTCTCAACCCCCTTCTCCCCCCCCCCCCATCCCCCCCAAAAATTGTTGAAATAATGCCACTACTAGGGTTGGTGAATTTGGCTGTAAAATGTAATCACAGGCTTAGATTTTTAAGACTGTCCCTATAAATAACTTCTAAAAATAAATGAGCCCTGCTATTTTATTAAGGTCATTAATTTACTCTTTAAAATTTTAAGAACTTGTTATTACTTTCTGCATATCATTATGCATGAAGTTTTAAATACTGTTCATGCATGTACATGTACCCGGGTAAAACTTCCATTTTTATCACCTGCAGACTTATGGTACATATTTTGAAAATGTTATATTGCACATAAGCAGTTTACAATCCTATGTAGAGCTCTATTGTTGTAAGAGTTTGAAATGCAGACCAAAATGATATTGAATATTGATAGCCGAAAAATATACCAAAATAAGCAGTTTGAAATAACATGAAAGCTGCTACAGTAGGCTACAGTATTATGCTGTAAATTATGTGTCTAGGTTTTAGCACATTTAAACTACATGTACACCTGTAAATCTTTCATCCCGACACAAAGTAGATAAAATATAGGTGAAAGTTTGGTACATTATAGCCTATTCATACATTGCAGTATAGCCTATGTCTCCAATAATGAAGAGCTGAGAGCAAAAACCCCATCGAGCCCATTTTTGCTGAAAAATATATCTGCATAAAATTGTAGCTAGTGTTGTTCTATGGATAGAACAACACTAGCGCGGATCCGCTAAATGTTTATTTTGATCACCGGAAGATAAAAAATGCCAGACTCACTACATGTAAAGTAGGCCTATACAAAATTGTGGGTATTATATACCGTAAATCTTCTAGAAATGACCCGGGCGATCTTTTCTTTTTTTGCCTTCAGAGGTGGGCGTAATATGGAGATGG
>JAQIXP010000001.1:0-90448 GCA_034700285.1 Proteroiulus fuscus | reverse complement strand
CTGTAAAGATATCAGAATAAATAAAACCTAATGACACCTATCTGGTAGGGCCCCAAAATTTATTTTGCACCAGGCCCACATTTTCCTTAATCCGGCCCTGGATTTTTTGGAGTTTCAACTTTTAAAGAGGACATATCATTAAGGAGTGTTGAGCGGGAATCATGGCATTTATCTTATCACTGAGAATTTCAGTGCAAAATTTTTTGACATTGAACTTTTTGTTGTTACTTTTTAACATGGCAGTTGAGATTTATATGCCAATGGGGAGAGGATATCTTTCGTCATACTATTTATTCTCATCATAAGAGACAGAGCCCGCCTTTTTTGTTCCCACTTTCTAATGTATGGCACACAGATAATGGAGGAGGCGCGCGAGCAACTCATTACTCAAATGATGGACAATTGGGAAGAATTTTTCATAATGTCTCACGGTTGCAAAGGGGACAATCACTGCAAATCTGTTGAGTGATATGTCAACATGTCTTGACCTTTTACTTATGGTGGTTTATATGAGCTGGTTGGCAGCGGCAGTTGCCAGAACAATATTGTACCCGTTTGTGCAGAGATTTGGGCTGAAGAGTATATCTACTAGCACAAAGTCGTGTGGTGTTACGCTTGTATAAATGACATACCAAAAGACAGTCATTTCCGTGGATTCTTGTATATTTTTTGAGTATACTAGTGACTATTTTTCTTAGTCAGGCAAACATGTATTTATTGTTTTAAATTTATAAAGTAGAATAAATGGATGTACAAGATCAATTCAAGAGTTTACATTTTCTTAAATCAGGGGTCTTCCATAAATGGTTTTCAGGATGTCTGTAAATATTTTGTTATAGGGAGGGGGCCAAATAATAATCTTCAAGCTTGAAAAAAATTTTATTAAAGGCCAAATTGAATTTTTTTAAACTCGTTTTTTTTTTCCATTTAACATTCTAGCTATTTAAATTAAATTACATTTTTAGATAATCAAAATGAAATATTTTATATTACTTAGGATATTCTTTATCAGAAATAGGATATATTCTTATGAAAAGTTATAACTTGCTAATGTAAAAAGAGGGAAAGACGATTTTTTCAAGGTCTGACAGAGTGGACAGTTATGTAAACATAACTTATAGAGAACCTCAGTAGTAGTTTTGTTGTGTCGAAATTCAGTCGGAAGTTACCCTTCGTTAATTTGCATGCCAGAAAAAGAGACTTACTGGTATATGGGCTGTGCCCTTGTAACGAAGTTTTGACAACTATCTTAAACTCTTGTTCTCCGGTTGGGCTAAATCATTGTTCCTAAATTCTACTTGTAAGCCCGTAATCTTCTACCTACTCACACTGCTATGTTTGGCGCTCTCTTGTCTTGCGACCATGTCTGCTTCACTTGTGTCAATTCTTAATATCAATTGTCATTCTTGTTCTAGGGATTCAAATTCATCAGCAGCAGAAAGGGCAAAGTCTTGCTGGTGTATGAAAATTATACTTGGTTTAAACTCAGGGAGACAATGCGGGGAAAGATCACTTGGCGGTGCCCACGGCATACCACTTACAGGTGCAATGCTTGTCTCCACACCTATGGAAATCGCGTTTTGAAGATGTTGCCGCATTGCCATCCTCCCGATGCAATGCCTGGCACTTATGGGGATCAGGAAGTTCTCGGGGATTTCTGGGACAGGGGACCACACACGAGTGAAGAGATTCCGATTGTGGAACTTGCCAGTCCAAGGTCCTCCCCATCACGTCATGAACCCGCTTCCGAAAGTGATGCCCCTAATGCCCAGTAACCCAACGTCTATTTAAAGGAATCAAAAGTGACACTTTGATAGTTCATAAATTATATCTTACTAGCTATTTCCAAAATTTAAATGGGCTAAATCTACTTTCATGTTAACATGAATAAGCATTTATCGTTATTCACGTAGCTACTGTTGGTGGTTGTGCCAACCAGCATTAGAAAATATGTATAACCAAAATTTTCTCATTGGCATTATTTTGCCCACCATTTGTGTCATCCAGTGCTGAAAATCCCAAAAAAGCATTTGTCAATCATGATGACCTACGAGTGTGTTAACCGAGTTTGCAAAACTTGTGAACAGCAAATGCCGTTTTAAGCCCAAATCTGGATTACAGATGACTGGATTACTATATTGTGATGTCATTTTCGGAAGCACCCATAGGGTGGTTAGGATCCTCGTGTATTCTCCTTTATTCAATGTCAGGACACTCACTGGTTCTGTACGTGCTCTGTATATGACCAGAGACTTACACTATGGAAGGCCGTACTCACGTTGTCAGTACTGGCCCTACTTGTAATCCAATTTACCTTTAGAAGCTGTATTACTTTGACAAGTATATTCGTTGTATTGTGCAACTTTTTCCAAAGTTGTTTGAATGTAGTTTTTCGGGGCATTATTACAAGACCCAAATGAGTGAACCCTTGCCTTTATGATAGAATATTGATTGTGAGCTATAAGATAGTACACAATATGCCAGCTAATTTCTAGTTGATTAAAATGCGAGTATTAACGTATAGCCAACACACAAATTACGTTCGGATTGTTTTCAGTTTGCATCTGCCCATTATGTATGGCTGATTTTATTTAGCAAGATCTTGCAGTTTGAGTCTCGATAGTATGGTTTGTAGCTTGTCATAGTTAAAAGTTTGGAATTTATAGGAGGAAGCATTCTTTATTTTTCACAATTTGTGTTGTTCGTAAGATTTTAGCGGTTTATCGTGAGGAAATTTAATTAAAGGAAAGTGGAATAAAGTCAGCTAACTATATATTGACAGTATAGTATTGTTCTGGAAAGTTTTAAATATCTTTAGGAATTTTCGTGATTAGGCCTAGCCAATTATATTTAGGTACACGTGAAATTAAATGTTTGCCATTTACTCTCGTATTTCTAGCTAGTATGAGTATTTATAATATTCTGTATTAGATGCAAAATTGTTCAGTGATTCTCTATTCGTGGTAATTATTGTGACCTTTGTTTTGAATTTTAGACGTTTATATGGCGTATGTTGATGTGCAACCATTTTGAGACGTATAAGTTCCTGAGGGGGTCCATAACTCTTATCTGAGGAGCGTAAATGTTCAAAGCTAATATCGAGCCTGAGAAATAGACAGAACCTAAACTCTGGTTGGCCACTAGTACCTTAAGTAAATTTCCCAAATACTTGTAATGTCAAAGAAATACTAGCCAGTCTTGGTCAGCTATTTAAATGTCGTGTCGTTTGCTTGGTTTTTGTGGCTTTTAATACATAGTATTGACTATTGATCGTGTAGCGAATCGATTCCTGAACGAATAAACTCAAAAGTTAGTTCATTGATGTTTATTTTGTGATTGTAGTTTTGGTAGTGAAGTTGGTGGTGGTGTAGTTCAGTGGTGAATAAAATGGGAAAACTTCAATCATAGTTGTATGCACCCAATTCATAAAGGTGAACTCCAAAAGTAAGCCTGCCATCTCCTTTGAGGCAACTGAAGTGTAAAGGTGCAAGCCAAAGTGCAAGCTTCTACCTTAAAAATTAAGTTCAAAATGAAAAAAAAAATTCTTATTCAAGAAAACCTGGATTTTCCTTAAAATGCGTTATATCGGTTATAGTATTTTATTTAGATACACTGAAGTGTATAGGTGTTAAACTCGTGATAATCTGTAGTGATATATTTTAGTTATTTGACTGCCAGAAATAGAACAGGAACGGTAAAACGGGTAAATCAATTTGCAATAAGAATCTGTATGCATTAAGATTTTGATTGATTTTTTTTTTGATTTTTTTTTGTTGACAACCGAAGATGCCCTAAGCTACTGCCTTCTAGCTGGCACTCTTTTGCTGGGCATATAAACTTGAATCTGTGTCATCACCTGCTAATATGCCTGTAACACTTGCTTTGTTTCAGCACTTGACTTACGCTAGAAGCCAAAAGGGTGGACCATTGCTAGTTCATCGTGGCTACTGGTTTTATAAGGAAAAATATGTTAATTCAAAGACTATATGGAAATGTATAAAGTATCGAACTGATCTCAAGTGTCCTGGACGTGCTCACACTTACAGAGAGATTGTGTTAAAAATGACTGACCATAACCACAATCCAGTTTAGCTCAGTCAAGACTATATGGAAATGATCTCAAGTGTCCTGGACGTGCTCACACTTATGGAGAGATTGTGTTAAAAATGACTGCACATGACTACAATCCAGTTTAGACTTACTGCAAACTTCAACTGGTGACCAATTGAAACCTGATGACAACCTAATAAAAATTCCTAATTGGATTTTCTGATGCCCAACTGTATAAATCTAAATCTGTGAAGCCTTCAAACGTGTTCCAGGGTAGTTTTTACTAACCGAAAGTGCTCGTATAACGCGATTATTAACTATTGAGATAACCATTCTGGAGAATGCTGACTATTATTTACATGGTTCTTTACAGTTTACAAATATTTTGAAATCGAAAGCTGTGAAGTTAGTTATCCCTAATCTGATTAGTTTCTTTGTGACTAATAATATATAGCGCTTTTGTGTTTATTTACTGTGGTGCTTCAAAGATTCTACGTGTACAAGCATTGGCATTTGAAATTTGTGGAATTCTCTGAAGGTGCATAGACTTCGTAGAATTAACCAAAAATTCTTAAGTCTGGTGTGCACCTGTAGTAACAACCCTGTCTGTTAAAAAAAATAATTACTTTATTAGATCTTGGTAGAGGTCACTGTACGATAATATGGATATCTGTCTTGTTCCTGATACTAGTACATGTATTCTGCAAATTTTCTTCTGTAATCTACTCATGGCTGCTCGGATACTATAATTTTCAGTGGGTTTGGAGCTTCCTACAAACTTAGTTTTTGTCTGGATAGTGTCCCTGCCAGTGATCCCATATGCTACTTTTCGTGCTTTGGATCAAACATTTCCCAAGTTCTTCAGTCCATTTAGTGTTTCTTTTTTCTCCCTTTTAGGCAATCCCATTCACTTTCGTGAAAAGCCGATCGGGAAGGTGCAGCTTGCTTTTGCTCAACGAACATACCTACTACAAAGAGAGAACTGTAATCAAGAAAAATAAAACCATTTGGTGTTGTACTAAATATACATCTCACAGTTGTAGTGCTAGAGCTCATATAACATGTAACAAAGTCTCCAAAAGTACGCCACACAATCACAAACCAGACCCAATTGATAAACCACCTGAAACCAGATTTCCAACAAGGAATTCCCAGAATTACAAACCATAGCAGTTCGAGTAATATATATATTGCAGGCGTAATTGGTGTTTGTTTACGGTGCAATTCTAACTGTTCCTCTCAATGATGCGTAAGGGTTTGATTTGTAGTTTAAAGTTGTAGCCTAATAAAGAATTCGTGCCCTTCTGCTCCACTCTTTTCACTGGTGCCTTTTTTGTTTTGCTGCTCTATCACTTGTTCTCTGTCTCTACTTATGCTGGATTTTTTCTCCTTGCAGTTAGCAGCACTATGCTCTTATGATATTGTCCAGGGGGTGAAAGGTGCTGTCACCTTACTGCACGGTGGCTACACTTATACAAAACACAGGGTGACTAGAACAAAGACAATGTGGAAATGTACTAGAACAAGCAGTAGGAAGTGCCGAGGCAGAGTACACACTATTGATGAGCGATTGATGACAGTTTCGTTTCATAACCATCCCCCAAAAACCAATAATTGGCCGAAATATGAGCATCTGTGATTGTATGAGTTCTACAAAATTTGTAATTTTTCGAAGATTTGAAATCACCATAGTGCCACTGCAGAATGGGTTTTCTTGATATATCAATATGGAAATATTTCTAGAAACAATGGTGCTTTTTTAACCTGGAAAATCTCGTCTCCTGAAGTTCATACGTTTGGTGTCTAGGTTAAGACATTCTATAGTTTAGTTTTAAATTCAATTCAAATCTCATTCGAGTACGTTTCTGATTGTATTTCATTTGTGATACTTCTTATAATTTCTGTCATTCTTGTAGTTTGTAGGTGAGCAATTTAATAGTTTTAAATGTGTACAGTTTGTTATTGAATTTGTCGAACTAGGAAATAATTTTGGGATATGTATTTTGATCATTAAAGAATGCCACTAATTCTAGTCGATATCAAGTCATATTGAACTTAATTGCTTGTGGCACAAATGCCATGAATAGATAAAAGTACTGTAGTTCAATAATTTGTGACAACTGAGAAACCAAGAACTGTTATGATTCCAGAAGTGCATAATTTTGCTATTGCATGGAAGTATAAGTTAGCTAGATTCTGTGTCATGACATTTTCTTTGCAAGTTAAATTCTTGCATTACTTTCCACATACGCTTAGTTAGCTCGAGATTATCCAGGTTTTGTTGAAATGTTGGGCCCATGCATTTACAGCTTCTACTGATGAATCCAGAAGATGCTACGATCTCTGTAGCTTAACCTTTCATTTGGTATGTTTTTAGTTTCCTCCACTGTTATCAATGGTAATGGGATTTTAGCCTCAAAATTCTTGTCCATCCGTTGTCTTCAGCCCTGTCGCAAACTACAGTGTATCTTTTTCTCATATTGCTGTTGACTTTCAAAATAACCCCATGTATTCAAATTATTAGCTAGAAATTTAGCAACTATGGTTAATATCTAATTTGTTTCCATATTATCTATTCCAGTTTATACCTTTGGATATTAAGCGAGGTGTGAAAGGTGGAATCACATTAGAGCTGGATGGCTATACATACACTAGACACAGTTTGTCGAAACAAAATAAAATAACGTGGAAGTGTACCATGAATCAGTCTAGGAATTGCTTGGGACGGATCCACACTTTGCATAATCGAGTGATTTATCGACGTGATCACAACCACCCCCCAAAACATTCTTTCTATCCTTATAATTTTTAATAATTGAGCCAGCTCAAGGGGAAAATGCCTTTGCTAACATAATTAAAAAACCCAACCAGTGGTGATACAGCTTTCCAAAAACATTCTAACAGAACTCTTTTGTCTTGCCATGCATTATGAAATAACTTTAATGTCTATTGAAAACCTGTATCAGCTTGTTAAGGTTTCGTCTTTTCATGGATCCAGAAAATTTGTAGTGGGGGGGGGGGGGTTTGAATGATTCTCAGTGGCATACAAGTTTCGAGTGGGATAGAAAAACCAGGTCTGGGGGTCAGAGTGCCCAAGCAGGGGTCAAGGGGACACCCCCCCCCCCCGGAAGCTGAAGGGTCATCAACCTCAGAAGAAATGATGACTAGTGCTAAATTTGTCTCAATTTATTTGTTTTTGTAATTTCAAGATTTTAAAGCCGTAGGCTAGAGATTATTATCTCTGGTTAACTGTACAGTATTTGAATTCAACCATTTAAACATGGTCTTGGACTGACTAATTTAAAAAAATTATTTACGATACATTTAGTATACTCTTAAAATATAAAGAATCTCCTCCCCCCCCCTGTAGAGTCGATTTGCTTTGGGAAAGGGGGGGGGACTAAAATCGTCGGTAGGAATGAAAAAATATTAGGAAAATCATAAAACCAAAAACCCCATCCAACGGCCACCCTATAAAATCTAACCAATTTACAGTAAAAATTACTTCAAAATTGAATAGTAATCATAAAAGCTCAGTTACGGTAACATTCCATGAATGTCTTAGTGGCAAGCAATGATGCACAAGACAGAAAATATAAAAAAAATTAAAAGGTGAAGGGGGGAATTTAGTCCCTTGATCCGACACTGCGGATATCCATGATATAAATTGTTTTTTACCCTTCTGTTCCACTCTTTTGCTGATACTGTGATATTTGAACTCGTCCTTAGTGCATATTTTCTAAGTTTTTTTTCTTTTTTTTTCAGTCTATGCCTTTTAGTATTGTGAGGGGCTTAAGAGGTGCCATTGTATTGGTTCACAAGGGCTATACGTACAGAAAGCATATAATGTCCAACTCTAAAATAATGTGGAAATGTTCGATAGATACTAAAAATAAGTGTCGAGGGCGGATTCATACCCGTGGAAATACAGTACTAAAAATTTCAAGTCACAATCACCCTCCAGATGGGTTATTTTCTGAATAGTTACCACATTCACGTAGTTTCAACCGTGAATTCGTGTAAATTATTCCTCTTTTTATTAGTGCCTGTTTTCTGCACAACCTCAGTTCTTGAGTTATGAATTAGCGCATGGAACCCGGAACAGACGTTTGATATATTTTATGCAGTAGCAAACTTGTTTTTAGCGCTGTTTGTGATGAAATGTAATAAACACATACCAGTAATCAAAGTTGGACCTTCTGCTCCACTCTTCTGTTGGTGCTACATACTCAAAATGTTCGAGGAACTATTTTTAACTTTGGAAATTTTTGTCTTTCCAGAGAATGCCATTGACTATTTTGAGGGGTGAAAGTGGTGGCACTATATTGGTGCACATGGGGTACAAATATTTTAAACACAGACAGTCCGGCTACAAGCACAGTTGGAGGTGCACGAAAGCTAATAAATATAAATGTCATGGACGAGCTGTAACTATTGACAATCAATTATTGAAATTTTCCCATCATAATCACTTTCCCGATTGCTAGGTAACGACGAAATTTTGAAAATCTACTTTGGGCATTTCAGAAGCATTTAAAACGTTTGATATTTGACATTTAATATTAGGTCTTTGTGTAAGAGATTGTTTTTTTTTGTTTGTTTGCCTGTTAGTTGTGTGTTGCACAGATGCATTGCTTACTTATAGGAATGGGCAATACATTTTCGAGGCTGGGTTTTGGCGAATTGCAAAAGTTACCTATAAAAGAAGCGAGCCCTTTATTTAGTATTTTCGGAATTGCCATCTTTGATCTTGCACTCTTTTGTCAGTATCTACTTCTGCGAATATCGATTATCATTTGTACTCGTTTTCATTTCTAGCCATTTACATTCGTGGAAAACCAGCGTGGTTCACAAGTGTTATTACATGAAGGTTTCACATATGCCAAAGTGTCTACAGTGGGTTATAAGATCTACTGGAAGTGTACTGCGAAAAAAAACCAAAAGTGTCCCGGTAGGGCACATACTGTGAAAGGTGACGTGGTTGTTACTAGAGGGCATAACCATGATCCATGTGCCTCACAAGTATACGATCAAGATAGTTATTTGGATTATTTACGCGTCCTTAAATACTTTAAATACTAATAGCCGTACGTGTAGTTACTATGTTGCTCCATTTTAAAGATTTAAGTTCTGGAACAACTTCTTTTGAGCTAAAGAGTTAATGCAGTGCATGAAGCTGCAGGGATGGGACAGAGGTGAAAACCATAGCATACTATTAACATTTAAATTGTTTGGAAATTTACATGTACTTCTAAAAATGAAGGAAGTCTGTAATGATAAATAATCATATTGATGCCTATTTCAAATTAATCAGCGGATTCTTTTGCTCAGCACTGTGTTAGCAATCAAGCACAATAGGTAGCAAAGGTGTTCTTTTTCACACTGCTTGAATGCTGCTTGCAGTGGTGCTTCTAACAAAATAGTTGGAAAAATCTAGCGCTGTCTTTTGGTGCTGAGTCTTTTGCTAACATTTTGCTAGATGTGAATCCCATAAACTTCTTCTGCTATCATTTCTACTACAGTTTTTTTTCTGCTAGTTTTGATTTGGTGATTAGCAGTACTGGTGATTAGCTGAACAAGCAGACTAAGCACTAGGATTCACTTTAGACCATAAGCATTCTAGCAGATGGCTAGCACTGTGCTAAATTTGTTGCTGAGCAAAAGAATCCATTGAGTGTATCGATTTTCTGCAGGAATATTTACTGAATTGAAATCAGTACCCTAAAGTCATCATAAATAAGCTACTATAGTAGCTTATATATAACTGCATGTTCATTTCAATTTATGTTTTGCACAAATGTAACCTGTTTTGAAAGTCTGCAGAAAAGTGATCTGCTTATTTTTACTGCAGAACATTAATGTAAACTTTTCTGCAGAAATTCGCACCTTAATTTTCAAAGTAATTGCATCACTTCGTGTGGAAAATAAACGCATGGTTGAGATGTGGTAAACAACTTGTGATGTGAGAAAATAGGTACCTTTTGTCACATCCCTGAATTCTTAACTGATTCAAAGCTAACTTTGCTTGTGAGCTCCTGACAATTGGCAATTTTTGGCCAAGCTTGCGCCCTTATGTCTGTAAGTCGGAGGACTAGTGCGAACTTACCATTCCTAACTTTTGTTGTGTTCTAATGTTTCCTTGCAGCCTGTTGAATATGTGAAAAGCAAAATGGGTGGCTATCTGCTTTTGCATGATGGCTACACGTATTGCCGAGTAGCATCGTCCGGGGAAAAGACTTACTGGAAATGCTCCAGCTACACTCGCTATAAATGTCCAGCCCGAGCTCACACCAATGACAAGGAAACTATTATAGTGACCCGAAATCACAACCACTATCCCAAAGTGCCAAAATGGGAGGTGGACAACGTGCTCATCCAAATTAAAGCACAATCGGAAAGCTCGAACGACCCCATTGATAACATTGTCCAGAATGCCCTCAATGGACTGGGTGCTGAAACGACTCTTAATTTGCCCCCGATGGCCTCGTTGCTGCATATCGCTGAACAGGCTCGGTTAATGCAGCAGATCATTGGAAAATTAGACTAGATTCTGTTATTATTTAGTAGAGCTACATAATTTTTTGCAGTGTTTGAGTTACAGTTAACCACAAGTATCAGTTCACTTTCCAGTAGAAATGTAGTCTTGACAAATGGCTAGAAAGTCCTAAAATAAATTTTTGGCTAAACCCACTCAAAACGTGATTGTTTTTAATAAGTTCGGGTCAATATCCTGGCTAGTAATTTATTAATTGACCACCTGACATTAATTCTATGGCATTATGAGTGTAACAATTATAATTTTTAAGTACTTTTAAGCTCTTTTCTGTTAAGTTACTAAAAAGCTGCTATTTATTGATATCTGTATGCTGCATGCTTGGCATAAAATGAGACAAGATTTTATTTGGAAATTTGCCCTTTTATATAAGACTCAGAGTCGTAAGTCATGTTTAGGTAGTTCTACCTAAAAAAATTGATTGTCGCATACAGTGGTTCTCTATATGTTATAGTTTGTTTTTGGATAATTTTAGTTGCAGTGTGCTTGTAGTTGGTATAATGCCAGGGTAATATTATTAATCATTTATGAACCGCTTAGATATTCCAATTGAGAAATAAAGATTCACGCCAGCCCCTTCTGTCTGTACTCGGTTGCAGTTGGCATGCGTTAATCAGTAACAACCCTTTCTTAACTAAATGTTTCTTTTGGATATTTCAACTTTCTAGAATAATATGGCGAGGTATGTTAGAAACGTAAATGGCGCCTTACTTTTGCTACACCGTGGGTATACTTATTGTAAAAATGCCATGCACAACAAGACGCAGTACTGGAGATGCTCAACCCGGCTTAAGAAATCAGCAGATTGTCCGGCAAGGGCTCGGACCGACGTAAATAATTTTGTTGTGGTGACAAGGGACCACAATCATGGCCCAACGCATCCTGATGGAACAACATTTAATGAGATTTTGAATTTTCAGCTAGAAATGCATTGACAATTGAATTTATTTTTATTTTTTTGAGTTTTTCTATTTTATTAATTTAAGAGCTGGCTAGGCTCTTAAAGTAATGTTTCTCATAGCCAAATGGAATTCGCCATTTGGCAACTCAAAATGCTCTAAATTTATATTTTCCATGAAAGCTCAATACTTTTAGGTTATCTTTTATGATTTCAAATTTTTAATTATGGAGGTCATAGTTCGATTTGGCTTGATGGTACCTTAATTTTTTTGTTTGGTAAACAATAATATGGATCATTTTCTTTGTTTTAAGTATTTATTGAACCCTAAATTTAATGGATACATGCCCTTGGTTGGTGTTATTTATTATTTGTTCAACATTAAAACAGATAATTTTGCTGCTTGCTAAAATATTTTTTTAGTTTATAACTAAATTTCAAAGTAAATCCAAATACACTTATAGTTTCAAAATGTATGATATCAGTTATACGAAAAGAAAGGATTTATTTTATAATTTAAATTAACGCAGGTGTTGTTAATTAAATGTAGTGCTTTGTTTTCAACATGGTCTAGCTTTACCCATTTCGGTAAAGCCAAAGTTAACATATATGTTGGTATTTTGCTTTGGAATGTTTGGAGTTATTAGTGTTCTATCAATTCTGCAATTCCTTATTTAATAGAAAACTAAATAAAATGAAGATTGAATATACTTTCGTGTCTGTCTTTATACTTTAAATAATTCTTTCTAAGATATTTTAATAGTTTGCAATAATGTAATGTTTTACCATTGGTTATCCACTATGCACAAAAGTACTCTTGTCTTGCATCTTCAAACGAGTTTCCGACTCGTGATTTGAATTGAATAACGAAAATATTTACCATTGTTTTCACGTAGGGCTTTAATGGATCGAATCAGGAACAAGGATCACTATCACAACTAGCGAGCGTAAAATATGGAAACGTTTTTAACCCCGCATTACCATCAACATCAGGGTCAAGTACAGGTAAGAGCAAATTCGAATATTTTTAACTATCTAGCTTAACGCAGCCATGCTTTTCTGTCTGATTAATTATTTTGGTTTTGATCGAAAACCAAACTCGGTGTGGAAATACTAGCAAGTTAAAGAAGCACCCTTGTGTGTTGTGCAAATAATCAAGTCTTATTCCAGAAATTCAACAATTGACCTTCAATCTAATTATCGACAGTGCAGAAACGACCATTTTGTGAATTTTTTTAAAGACTGCAGTTATGATGTGCTTCCAAAATGATTTTTAATTTAATATTCACCATATATAAGAAACTTTGAACTGAATATGGCGAACCTCGTTGATTGTATAACTCGTCGTTTTTGCTGCTCCTGGAGAGTTGATAAAGTGACATTCGTTGTACCTTGACCAACTGGAAATTTTTTGCTGGAAAAATTCTGCCTGTGAACAATAGTGACTTCTTGTGTAACAGTTAAATCCGTGAACTAACTAATGGTGCCTTACCACATGTACAAACTGAACTTCATGAAACAGCGTACGTGGTTTGCTGCAGTGAGAAATTAACCCGTTACATAATCTCAGTTTACTGATCGAGGGCTACAAAGGTGCTAAAAACTTTAGGCAACGATTGAAATGCCAAAAATTGATTTGATGCTCAAGTGGTGCTTTTATTTTGCATCACAT
This sequence comes from Proteroiulus fuscus, assembly GCA_034700285.1. Classification (NCBI taxonomy): domain Eukaryota; kingdom Metazoa; phylum Arthropoda; class Diplopoda; order Julida; family Blaniulidae; genus Proteroiulus; species Proteroiulus fuscus. Next base: position 77,275 of record JAQIXP010000001.1, on the reverse strand, counting down.
TGGATCGTTAGATCAATTGCAGGCATTTGGATGTTATGCTCCAAGAAATAATCTTAAAGATCGGACTTATAACTAGACGTTTGTAATATGCTCTTACAACGTTAGTCAAACCAAGAACTGGTCTATGTGCGGCTAGTTTGCTAAAAAAGCATTTAGCCTTAGTGCCAAAATAAATATTTGCCTGGATAACGACTACGAATACGGAGTTCTTCATCCTCCAAGAATTGCAGATAAGTTATGAGTTTGGGGCTTCGCTAAATTTTAACTTGCAAGTATATTCACACCGAGCTTTCATTTTACTCTTGTGTTGTCTTATGATTGGTCTGAAAGTACTAGTTAAAAATAATACAAAGTTTGGGATAATCGGGATGGTTCTTTTTCAAAACTGAAAGCTGTTTTATTTTGGTTAACATTCTTTTGCAATCTTTCTACTAAACAATTTAACTTAAGATTAATTTCAAAATGTTTTTATTTCTTGAGACTTCCCGCTAATTTTTTTTCCAATTAATTGTTGAAAGGTGGGTTAATATTGCCATTTTGTTTGCTAGATTAAAATGATTACCCCTAAATAAAAAAAATGGAAAAATTCCATAAAAATTACACTAGCAATGATTTTTTGGCAACGAAAGAGCCGTAAATTTTGGCTAATAAAAAGGAACTAAGAAATGCCTGTTAATCAAATTTTTAACCTCAAAATATTTGATCAAAATACTATTACTAAATTTGAAAGTTAAGGAAATTTCATTAATAATAAATGACATCCATACTATATTAATTTAAATATTTGTCGAACTTTTTCTATCTGTTAATCTGTTGAATAAAAGTATAGACTACATGTATGAAATTTAAAAATAAAAATTTCAAACTTTGAAATGCCAGACAAAACTAGAAAATTTTATAGAAATTTTATTTGCGTTTTTTTTTTTTTATAAAGTACAACAAGTTGGAATTTGCTTAAAATTAATGGTTTTACTCTGCAGTATTCAATCTCATACCAATCACTTTGATTCTTTTGTTGATGCTTTAATGCATAAAATTTGTATGTATGAACGTTGATTTAAACATTTAAATACAGCCGATTTGCTGTCAATATTAAATTATTCTAGGCCTATCATTTGTAATGAGTATATATATATGTTTATTAGGGCTTAGGTTTGCACTAGCTCTTAATGAGTATAAAGGAGGTTTTTTTAAAAAAGTTTTTCATGTGTTTCTAAAAATATTGCTACAGCAATGAATTTTTTTCAAAATGTACGTTATTAAATGAGAAGTTCCCGAAATTTTCATTAGATAGGAATTTGAGTTTGAATACTGCTTGTATATTGAAGACTATTTAAAAGACTATGGAAGCCAATTATTATCGTTAAAAGTTTGGTGATTTTAAATAAAACTTCACAACACTTGAGTCATAATCAGACAGAAAACATGTTAGATTATTGTTGGTTGTGCATGATTGTTCGTTAGGAATTTATGGCCATTTTTTCAAATGTAAGCTTGCTGACACTTGAACTTCACCATGTAACACAATTGATTCGCAACAAATTACACTATTCATGAACAACCATTCCAGTTATGCATTCAGTTTATATATCATCATACGTTTGTTTACTTTTGATTTGGATTTGAAATACAGGTGCAATAGGTTTGAACTGCTGGGCAATAACTTTTCTATTCAAAGTTGCGCAGCTGCTGTTAAATAATGTTTGCAGATTGCAGTGGGTTCAAAAAAATATGTTCAACTCGTGCTATGCCATGCTTAAAAGAATTTAAATATATACCTGAGATTTGTAATTTCATGCCCCTGACTACTGCAGGAGCAGGAAATTTCATTACTTTTGAGAATATTTCGCTGTGTACCGTACAGAGCAACCTATCTGACTTCGTAGTGTGTAGGACTAATAATTTAACCTATTTTCTGAGTTTCTTGTTTTTGTTTCGGGTGAGGGATTTAATGTTAAGTTTGTTTAATAGATGAACCTTAATTTGATATTCCACGATAACGTTGTAAGGTTGTGCACACCTTGGAAATTGCCATATTATTTCAATGGATTACAGGCTTGACACATTTTCTTAAGTGGATCTATTTTTTGAGGGATATTTAGTAAATCCTGAAAGTGATATTTGAGAATTGAAACTGCATTAGTAGTTAGAAGGATGTTTGAGAAGAATTATTGGTTGAGGAACAGCTTTTATACCACTAGGCTTTCACGTCATTATAGCAAGAAAATGGCGCTGATAAAATGAAATTTTTCTGCATTTCCTTAAAAGAAATAGTTCCTCTAAGACAGCAAGGACTCCACACTTGCAGATTTTTCCTATGAAAAGAATTAAAGTTGTAAAATTATACTTTATGGTATGGTAGCCGTGCACTAAGTGTGCTTGACTGTACAAAAACAGGCTTACTGATGTCTTTTTTGTTTCTTTTTTGGTCTTTTTATGGATTTGGCCGTCCATAGAGACCGTAGGGACATGCAGTAAGTCTGTATTTGTGGATCAGTGGACGGTAGAACAGCTGAAGCTGCACAATATAACCCCGGCCCCGTTTGCCACCGGTATGGCTAAAATACTGTTCTCTGAAGATGAAAGGTACAATTCTTGCTGTACGAAAACTTCAATGAAGGATATGCTCGATCCAGTTAGGCTGACTTACATCCGCGAAATGGTGTTTCGGAATTTTAAAATCCGGCGGGGTGACATGAAAACCGTGTGGAGCAAGTGCATGCAAGCAATCAACTCGCACTGTCGCTATATCAGGTGGAAGACTAAAATCCGACAACATGGGTACATAGATCCGTATAGTGAGCCCCAGGATAGATCACTTGCAGAAAGTGCTTCGAACGAGGGCTCTGACCCTCTTAGTGCCAACCATAGTTTTGAGAGTCTTGGCCTAACTGATCTGCTTGGAAGAAGAGACAGTTCCTAAAGCATTTAGAAACGATTAAATCAGGTACTAATAAAACAATATTCCTGCAATTGTAACATTTTAACCACAGGCACGTGACTAGTTAATTCTAATTGGCTTAGTTACATGGTGTTTGGAGAGGTGTGCCAGCAGCTACTGTACGGCAAGCAAATGGAAATATAATATTGAAAGCATTTTGATTTCTTTCTTGCCTTTTCATTTTAATTTTTAAAAGCACTACAAGCTACATTGTAAAATGGCATTAAATTCCAGTTACAATTGATCAATTTTAATGCTTCAAAGTTGAAGTAAAGGGTTATTTATTATAAGAATTTATGAATGCATCTAGTTTGATTTTTAAAAGCTTGACCTTGTGTCACACGCCTTTTATTTAACGTGAATTGTACATGTTCACATCATTTTATCTGAATATCTTGAAGATTAGGAATTGTAGTATTTGAGTAGGCTTGGAATTAATAGAGTTGGATGGGCTCCGTCAGGCCGTGCGTTCCACCTATATGTTATGCGAATCGTATTTTTTTTGATTAAGCTGAAATGAAAGTGCCAATACTCAAAATACCGCAGACAGAATACTCAAAATCACAAACTTGATTTGCTATTTAGTGGGAAATTGTACGAAAAAAATTTATCACGTTTTTCTAGTACAAATGTAGATGATAAGTATATAAAGATGTGAATATCTTAGAAGGTATTAAGAAGTTGCACGTCCATACAATATTTTAAAAAAAAACCTGCGATTAAAACTTGTCAGAAAGTTTAAGTTAGGTCAAATGCTTTCTTCAGGTCAATCTAAGATTTTGGGAGTCATTCTAAGGTTCTCAATTGTTTTAATTTCACTGATGCAAAAATAAGATCCTTTGTTAGATATTCTTTTCTGGTCTTCTGTTATTTCTATTGTGTAGTGATTGCTAGTTGTATCCAAATTCTGCTTGTATTCTTTAATACATAATTGTTGTTGCCCATAACTGTACGGTTAGTCTTGATGGTCATGGCTAGTAAGAGTAGCTAAATGATATGCAAAAAAGCCTTAAATCATAAAACCTACCCAAATATACTTATAAAAAAGGGTGCGGTAAATCCGACACCACCAATGATGTTATTATAAATAATGCAAGGTATACCAGAGATACACTAACTGGAATGGTTCGTTTATTTGATTTCCCTCGTTTTCCCTTCCCATACATAAGTGACAGCAAGTTAAACAGCACCAATATAATACCAAAGAATGCAGATTCAGTGGCTTTCTCGAGACCACTCCGAACTGTGATTTCCAAATTCTTAAATGATTTTTTTTTCAAATTTTATACCATTTGCTTGCGTAATTTGGCAAGCCTTGTTCAAATTGGGCTACCGCAAGACCTAAAACCATGGTAGCACTTCACTTTCATTGCTTCACTTCATTTGACATGGATGTAGTACAATTATAGGATTAAATTGTGCCAAAAGGAAAAAAAATACAAAATAAAAGTTCAAATTTTGACTAGTTTTCTAGGTCCTAAACCATAATAACTACTATCATCAACATGAGCACATTGTCCATCTCTTTTTCCGAAGCTCATATTTTCTTCATACATAATTGCTATGTATTTTTGCATTGTTGATTGTGTACTTGTTTGTAAGGTTTTTTAATTCATTGATGGTCGATTTCCTCGACTAGATGCATTTGTTTCAGCTGAGTTCATTATTGTTAAACTGGTACGATGACACGAATGTAAGTGTGATAACCAGCGTTCGTTACAATCACGTGATCGTGATGGTAACCCAGCTGCATTTTCAACTGTTGTCTCAATCAAATTCGAGAACCTAAAGCCTCAATACGCCCACTGTATGTCACATTTAAAGATTTTAAAATAGGTGATCACCATCCAGTGTGATCACATTTTGATGCAGCTTTTACATGAGTGCGGTCTACTTAAGACATAGAATATAATGTTCTGACATTGTCTTTGAACCACGACAACAATAGGAGCCTTTGTTTTAACTGATGCAAGATGACGTTTACACTATACTGAAACCGAGCAAAACAGCGACGTAAATAGCCCACAACTGGCCATTACAAGTAGTGGGAAATTTATGCCGTTCTTGGTTCAGTATATCTTAATTATTAAAAAATATTAACGTGGGTTACACAACTAGATTCATTTGATATAATTTTAGATGAGTAAATTAAAAAGAAGAGAATATTAAAACTTTAAATTAAAAAAAAATTGACTGAAAGCTGAAATGCCATTTTTTTTAGAGATGTAGCTTGCTACCATACTAATAACTTATTAGTGAACTGGAAAGATAAAATGGTCTACATCACTCAGCGTTACATTCTGTGATACGTTAGTGATTCTTGCATGGGTAAATTGCCATGCACATGAGCTGGTTTAAAGTGAAATTTAGGCTAGTTCTCATTGAACCAATTATTAGTAGGTACATGCGTTGTCATTGTGCATACGTTAAGCCAACGAGCTCTAAAAGAAAATAACCTCATATGTAATGGATTCTAATAAGACGCATCTAAAAGTGTTGCCTTGCAACTGCAGAAGGAGATTTTTTCTTTACTTGACAGCATTACTACAAATCTATGGGTATGGAAACGCATGAAAATGGCTGTAATATCCAAACATTTGAGTTATTGCGTCTGGACGCAGACATAATGAATTGCATTACATGCGTCATGCGTTCATGAATGCACTCAAAACGCACCATTTTGCATGTACACAAGCGTTTTAACTAATGCATGTAGAAGCAGCTATGAGAACTATGCTTAATTAATTGAAACCAGAGATTTTTCTGTTAGAAACAGGCATCAAAGGGGGCGGTACAAGCAAAAATTATCTTTGATTCTCCATCTTGATTTAAAATTAGTTTAATATTTGCTAACTGTAATCCAATTAGTTTATCGTATTGAAAAATCAAGAAGTTAGTTAAAATTAGCCCTTTTAACTCAAAATGGTTGCTAGATCTTGTTGTACAAGCCTTTTGGCACTTGTGTTGAAGGATGGTACCGTTATTAAATTTGTTTATTTAATTAGAGGTAGACACCGTGCTTTACAGTAATCTAAAGTAAATACTATAAAACATTCGATGATGAGATACTTACCGGTATGCATGGTTGCTGGGGTCTTTGGAATTGGACGTCCTTTGGGTTTTCAATTACCAATACTCAAATTTAGTTTAATTCTGTTATCCTTGTTTGTACTCTTTGGTCATTGGTGCTGTTTTGGGAATTTATGAAGTTATTTAGGGTGTTAGGCTGAACATGAAAGTGATACAGTTTTAAGGATAAAAGCTATTTTGATTCTCGTAGATTTATTATTCATTATTTGGTAGTTCTGGAAACCCTGGATTATGTAGTGATACCTGCACAAAATTGATACCATTCTTTGAAATAACATGACTAGAGAGTAACATCAATGTTCCTATAAACATAAATGGTAGACGTGTTTTGATGACCAAGTTTAACAGGTTTAATGTAACAATAACAACAAGAACATCAATGCTTTTGGAGCACAGCTCTCTTGATTGAAATATCAAATGCGTTCTTTTAATAAGTTGAATGATTATATATTTTATAATATAAAAGCAATTTGAAAGGTTTGGGGAAGATGGTAAATGCATATAGCCATACTCGTATTTGTGTATCATCATATAGGGAAGGTTTCATTAATACCTAAGAATATTGTTCTATACGACTGAAAATCTTGTTTGCTGACAATATATCGATCAGTATCTGTTGTAACATAGCTATTTCGCAGGCTTTGTTACTTCGTGAGCTATCCTTGAACAAGTTAGTTTACTTGTATACTTGTACCAAGATCATGTGTTTTGTATCTAATCTTAGATCTTTCATTGAAATAATGCATCAGTGCAACTTGTCTTAATGAACACCTATATATCAAGAGCACCTGATTTAGGTGAACACTTTTACATGGTCCAGGCAGTTTCCATAGAGTTTACATTAACAAAAGTCTGTATAACGAAGTCACCTTGCTAATGCAAACGGCGAACACAAAAATCGGCCCCATGATAAAATTTAGCATTGGCTTGTCTCTGAATAACGTGTTCAAAAATCTTTAGGAATTCGAAATGTTTTAAAAATAAACGTTGGTCATGATTTTTTTTAAGGCTTGATTGCACTCCACCCTTGTGTGACTCAAAGCTGCAGTGAAAAATACCTCTTAATTAGGGCCTAATTATTTCCCACAGGGAAACGGGTAGAGGTTGTCCAATAGAATTTTTGATCTAGTTGTGAAATTCCAAGAAATTCTTTTGAAACTGTCCAGAAATTGCATTGATGCAGAATGCTTTGGACACTTTTAAGTTTCAGTGTAGAAACGTTTTATATTTTTTTTCGCAAAATTTCAAATTTTCTATATGCTGAACATCTGTGTACCATGAACACTTTTCACTGGTCCCATTGGTGTTCACCTTAGACAAGTTGCACTGTATTGAGATAGAATACTTGCCTGTAGACGTGTTAATTTTATTGACAATCAAGTTTAAAAGGACTGTTCAGATATCAGAACTAATATCTTACGTTTAAATTTCTTGATGTAAAATATACCTGTACTTGGTTTCATGCCACAGGATTGATAATTTCCTGGTTCACTATCTTCTGTTAATCACAAGAAATTAGGCCTGCGTTATCTCCTGTCCTATAATTCTCATTTAAATTCTTTTGTCAGTTTGTTACGATTTTTCAGAGCTAATGATTTAAGAGAAATGTGTAACCGATTTTTTAAAAAAAAACTTTTGGAATTTTGGTCTGTTTCTTATTTGAATTTTATATCTGGCAATTTTCATTTTTTGCTTATTCCTAAAATTCTGACAATGTTCTGATCCAGTTTGAAATTGTGCTTGGAGAAAGCTGCTGGATCTTCGGAGGTGATTTTTTTTCTTTCGCTTATTGGTGCTTTTGTTTCTTTTTTAATTTTCCATTCAGAACAATTTGATGCGGACAAGTTTAGGCTCACGGAGATTTTGGGAGCCTGGTTTTTTAGTAATAGACATCTGCTTAATATGTCCGCCTCGTTCAGTAGGGATTTTGACATAGCAGTATTTCCTTCTCCGGAATTGTCTCACACACTTACTGCAAGCATTACTTGCAGACTGTGCTCCCCTCCCCGAACTATCAGAGTACTTGGGGACTGCGGCCGAAGATGGATAACCTCAAATTTTTACACTCATATCAAAAAGATGCATTTTTCTGAACGATTTCAATCGCCTGCTTGTTCATTGCAACATGCAAGACATCATTTATGAGGACATTTTAAAAACTAATTTTTCCCTTCAACTTCTTAAGCCATCGGATCGTACATTGCTTCATTCTTTGATTCCATTGACATCAGTATCAGCTCGCATCTTCAGGTTTTCTAAATAGTTATCTTACAGTATCTATGATTTCTGTTACACGAGTAAAGTTCTGTATTGGGACCACACACTCACTACTAGTCATATACAAATAATTTAAGTGTTGTGCTACTTAGGTTTCTGTTGCCAATAAGGTACCGTGGTGCTAGGCCATTGTGCCGAAGAACTTATACATGTTTAATTTTGCTCTAGGTGCCCAGGGTGTCGCTTCCCACCTGATTGAGGAACTTCTTATTGTGAGCGGGCAGAAACTGAGCAAAACTATCGAGACCTGGCTTGGAAGAAATGTCTCACGCTTTCAGTGTCCTTCTGTTGTGTTTGGTAGGGATTTCACTTTGCTAATGAAGCCGTACGATCCGGCGAATGGTATCACTGCTGAGGTGTTTTGCAATCTGTGCAATCCCCCAGTGCCAATCAAGGTTGAGGCAGGTTTCTCGGGCACCCATTGGAAAACCTCTAATTTTAATAGGCACGTTAGGAATCGCCACTTCAGTGATTATGCTAGGTATGGGGTTCCCCCATACCTGGAAGATGTGAAATTGTAAGAAAAGTTGGGACATCATCATGGAACAGTCAGGGAAATTTCAACTTCTCATGGAAATTGGTCATCAGCCAAACACCAGCCATACTTTTTAAAAAGGGGTATTTTGCATAATGTCATTTTCAACTTGTCATCAGATAGATTAAAACTTGTGATTTACTTTTGTCTAGTTTTCGATGGTGTTCTAATTGAATGACTAATGAATTTTTTTCTATAAACATGCTCTCGTATACTTTTTAAAAAGTTAGGGAAATTTTTAAAAAATAAAGAAATGATTAAAAGTCTGTCTCTGGGGGAGCCCTGTAGCTTTTCTTAAAATTTTTTACTAATTTTTTCTGACCACGTAATTTTGGTTGCACTGCCTGGAGAGGGGACCGCAATCAGGACAATATGAAAATAAGTCTAAAAATGAGGGAAAATTTGAGGGATCAATGATTTGTGTAAATAATACCTTGTAGATCAGTTTTGTTAGTTTATTTTGTGCAAAATAAAAGCAAAATTTATCCTAAGGTGTAAGTTTTGTCTTTTGAAACCAACTACACTGTTGAACTAGGGAGTGGACTGAAAAGTTAGCAATCAACATTATTCTACTCATACATTTCATGGTAATTGCATAGTAGATGGCAGTGTATGTAGTAGCCTAATATTTTAGTTCACTCTCATGTTGAAGTGTATACGCCAATAAGTTTTTGGACCTTATATATAAAAAAAATTGAATTTAGTGTACAAATTTATTGCAGATTTTAAAACATGAAAACAGCTCAGGAATTATTATAAACTAATAATCTTTGGTGTGTTTCCAATAAAAACTATTTGTGTGACTTGTTAGGTTCTGTAATGTTATTCCGTTAATAATGATTGGGGGGGGGGGGGAGTGATGACATTTTTTCTTGGAAAAAAAAGCTTATTCATTGAAATACATATTTTACAATGCACATTCGGTAATGAATCGCCCTTAAATGCAATGAAAACGGTGACGATGAAGTGCATTGCTGTAATTTGTTTTGGCGCAAATTGTTCCTTTAAACATGTTTGGCTCTGTAATATTTCTTCTTAATGGATCGAAAACTTTCGTGCTGCCTTTTTTTATTTTTGGAAAAAGTATGTTTGCTCTTTGAAATGCATGGTTTCTACAGTGCAATGTTGAGCTTATCACAGTTTTCTTTTTTCTTTTTGGAAATGAGTCTTCAAAGAGAGCCACTGAATCGCTTCTAAAAATGATCTGAATTGTAAAAACACTCACTTTTCCTCCACTCAATCCAGGTGTGTTGTACCGCCAGCAATTCGACCTTTTAAAATACGAGGAAAGCGAGGACTCACTCGATGGGATTTTCACTATGGATAAGGAGAGGCTGGTGGGATATCTGAAATCCTGGATTGAAGCCAATCAACAATGCTTCAGCTCTGTGGTGTCTTTCGAGAGGGACTTTGAGATTCTGGTGTATGCTGACCGAGCCATCCTCCACAACATTACAGCCATTGTGACTTGTAACTTGTGTAACCCGAAAGTCACTGTACAGCTGCATGGTGTATGCGGCAGGAAATGGCTGACGTCCAACTTCTATGCACACATGAAGCGCAAGCATTTCTCCAATCCTACGAAGGTGCCCATTGTCACCATTCTCAGTTGAACAAATCGGGATGATTTAATTTCTTAATTTTGGATATCTCATCCGTTGGGATCAATCAGAGCCCCTGTCTAACGAACAAAAACGAATGCTTTTAACCAGGAAGGTTTTATAAGGACAAATTCTCTCCGCTGAGGAATATGCCGTTTGAATTGTAAACTCTAAATGCTAGCAATCAGTCATTTTAATCAAGCTTTGAGGTTCTTTTAAAGTAATTGCTATATTTTACAGTTACTAACAGCAGCATTAAAAATGTTGATATGAAAGTGCCCCTGAACTATGATGTTGATCGTCAAGTTACAAACGTTAGCTGCATGGAAAAACTTTTAGTAGATTGGTTAGAAATTTTAATTTTTTTGTTTAGATTACTTGAATATAAATTTAACATAAATTAGTTTTTGGTAAGGACGAAAGTAGTTTTAAAAAAGTATTAAACTGAGTAACGTGTAATTAAATTACCTCGAAGCTTGGTTCTAATGCCAATGTAATGGTACAAATATTTCTCATATGCCATGACTGAAATACATGTTTTTGCTGAAAAATGTCTGCAATTGGAGCTAAAGTTCCAAGTTTGCAGCTGTAATGAGGGCATAGTTGTCTAGGACAAATCATATAACTTTCTAGTATTAAATAACAATGATCGATAGATGTAATGGATCTGCTCTTTGCAAGCAGCTGCATAAAGCATGTTAAGGGCTTAAAAAAGAACTTGATGTGAGTCCACCCTAAACTAATGTATAGCAGGTTTTTAAACTAAAATGAATGCTGCATATGCCTGTGAGGAGGCAAATTTGATTGAAAAATGTTAGCAGTAGAAATAATTAGAGATATAGCAGTATTTTCCAACGTACTCGTGTTATCGGAATACTGTTAGCTAGAAGGGTATGTAAATATTTACGAGTAAGACGTAACATTTGCTATTATTTTGTTCATCATGTAGTAATATTTGTCTGTTATAAGGCTTATTATTACCCGATTCATCCCATCCCATGCAGTTTTAACAATAAATATGAAGATAACCATTAAAACACATTTTGATTAGTCTGTGACTTAATTAAGCAGGTTTAGGGAGTTTATCAATGAACTTTTAGATTGTGGGCTGGTTCTTTTCAAACAATTCTCATCTTTTTGACTCATTACAGTCTACTGTCGCATTTCTCTGAAAATTCGTATTTTCTATAATAATTTGAGACTTGGATTTTTACTTCTTCCCTGGTATCGAACTCTCAGTAAGTTTTATGACGTTTGATAACCAAGTGTCTGCCAGTCTTAACCGATATCAGAACCTACATTTTTAGTCATTTTGAAGTCATGCAATATGAAAGGAATGTCATACGGTTGTGCCACCATCGTATATCACTAGCATGCTGTTTTTCTATTTCCTCGGGAGAGTCACTGAATCCAAGATTTTCAAAAGTGTGGCATGAAATGACCGTTGCATTTTGAACACTTCCCAGGTGTTGCCTACGAGACCAAGCGACAGATCAAGAAGCAGAACAAAAGCAAGACCAAAGAAAGGAAACTGCCGGATATGGATTTGAATTTGAACGAACAGGACCAGAGGTTAGAGAAGAACCTCTCGTTTATTTTGAATTCCAACAGCAGACGCTTGGGTGGACCTGTTTCTCTTAAAAAGGATTTTGTCATCGTCACTTATCCTTCACGATCCAAGTCGCGACGACTTTCCGCTAGCATTACTTGCAACTTGTGCAAGCCACCGCAAATTATCAAGCTGCACACTAACAGTAAGAACAGCTGGATCACGACACGATTCTACGCCCATGTGCAGCATTTTCATTTTAAGCGCCGAGGCATATAGTTTTACTTTATAAATTCCTTTAACTGCTACTTAATCTATCACGCAAAAATATTTTTATAAGCTTTCATAACTGCAGTTATTTTTTGTGGTTTTTTGGAAACAGTATTAGTTATTCTTGAAGTTTCCTGGATGTTTTGAATGGCAATATCAGTTTGCGAACCATGACAAGTAGCTTGACCTTTCAAGTGTTTCTGTTGTTCATTTCTGAAACTTATTTTCAACTATTTTGATGCATTTTAATTTCATTTCTAATCACTGAATACAACTAATAGTCGTCAAGACTGGTGATAACCTGACATTGATGTCAGTGTGCAGGAGTTTATAAACACCTTTATTTGCTAAAGTTTGTACTTCCAATTAATACTTTTTTCAATACGCTTAAGAGCATACACCGTTGGTAGACAGTTTAGAAATGTCTGTTAGACGAGTGTTTTGACTTCAGAAATGTCCAGTTTGTATTCTATAAAACGTTAACCTGACTGCATCGTTTCATACTTTTAAAGCCAACTAATGAATTCTGTTTCCTACTAACTCTTTCGAGAAGCTTTGCATTTTTTATTCCCGAATAGTTTGTTTGCTTTTCGTCCTGTTTTAATGAATGGTTCCACTGTTCTGATGTCTTGTCTGGTTCGTTATGAATGGCTTTTAGAGTTGTAGCTTTTCCGCTAACTTCCACATTAATCTTTTCGATTTATTTGTCCTGATAATGCCTTTGATAACTAGTGATAGAATTCTACTTTAGTGTAGCTTTGACAGTAGGTCTAGTTGCTTCTCCGTTAGTAATTGCCAAATTCGCCCTAGCATAGCTCAATATCCCGGGATTCTGTTTTTTTAGCCTTAAAGTTTACGGTTTAGCTTTTTTTCCACTCTCTCATAGTTTATGCTACTTCATCCTAGTGTAGTGTTGTATGGCTAATGCTCTTTCGATTTACATTTTGGGTATTTTTTCCGTTTAATATACTTACACAGTACATGGTATGTCCTCAGAAGTGAAAGTCACTGAATGCAAAATGCGATAAGCTTAAGTTAACTGCCTAATGAAACTCATCGCTGTTTTTTTTTAACCATTATTCCACTTATAAATCTAGGACGGGCACTTCGTGATTACTACGTAAAAGAAGTGAACAGTGTCTACCAACCAGGACTTGAAAACATCCTCAGAGCCTGGCTTTTTACTAATCGCCAGCATCTCAATGTCTGTGCCGTGTACGAGAAACACTTTACTATCGAAGTCTTTTCGTCAATGAGCAATGTCAGTGGCCTTTCGGCATTCGTTACTTGCAAACTTTGCGACCCTCCATGTCGGGTTAGGGTTAGCTGCGATTGTCGTAAGAAATGGATTGCCTCCAATTTTTATAAACACATGAAACGGAAGCACTCCTTATTGCCAATTTCATTTTTTAAATTTGAAGATAATTCGGGAAATCACTTAGAAGGCGAGAAGCTCGAGGAAGTGTGATTTTAATTTGATTATTGGGTGTTGGGTACAAACTGCATTGTAAATTTTTTAGTTAGTCAAGGACCGCCTATGAAATGCCTTTCAAAAGTCTTGTAGGCCTAGTCCATGGTGTCTAACATATCATAAGTCATACTTGACAATTGTAGTGGAAAAGTCATCCTTTCATGATAAGTCATAATTTTTTTTTGATATGGACGAATACATTCAAATTTTTCTATATAACATGTGCAATCATGTAAATGACTATTGACAGTGTGCCTCCTTCTAACAAATGTAATGACAGTAAAATATCTTTAGTTGATCAGATATTTTTTTTCATTATAAAAGCCATATTTGTGGACTTTAATAATCTACAGTAGACTCCATGTAGTTAGTTCATGCATGATTTCTTGTGAAAAGTTCATCTAGTGCCAATGAATTAGCAAGCATATTTTTGCTGAAATGTTTTAAAAGTTTTTGAAAAACCTAAAAACTTAAGTTTTGTATGCAATTATATTTTAGCACATGTTACAGTACCGTAGTCTAATAAATTAGTTTTCAAATAATCCTCGAATGTCCAGATCTTCAATATTCATGTTGTCAATTTGGTGGATTGGGAGTAAAGCCACTGAAAATCTGCCCCTTCGGAATATGTGGTCATTCTCTTTGTTACTTATTTTTGTTTTAATTCTTATTCATTTAGCAATCAGCATTGGGAAACGAGTCTTGAAAGGAAGACGAAAACTACCTGAAGGGGAAAGTGGAGAACTGGCTTACGCCAAAGTCAGACTTGTACGAACTGTTAACAATTGGTTTAATAACTATATTCGATATCGTCACCCTTCTGTCACCATTGAATTTGAGAGAGATATGGATGTGCATGTGTTTACCACACACGCCACTGGATGTGGTTTTGCTGCTATTATTACTTGCAAGTTGTGCAGTCCTGAAGAAAAGATGGCCATCCATTTGCGCTCTGATCGCAGACTGCAATGGAAACTGACTAGCTTTTATGAACACGTAAAACTGAAACATTTGACTCAGTAGTTGTAATAGAAAGTTCAGTCATTTTTAAATAGCAAAATGACCTCATAATATACTTAGATTGTAGACATCGGGCAAATATTAATTTTTGAGAAGGGGTTAGTTATGTTCAGTGAATGGAGTAATTCAGTGTTGTTTCTTGTGTTTAACATTTTCTGTTTTGGAATTTTATACTTTCTATTATCATTTCAAGGGCATGAAAAAATTAATTAGTTAAGAATGTAGATGTATGAGATAATAAAAAAATCAAATATGATATATTAATGCTAATAAGAATATATGTTAAAAAAAAACCTGCTATTTAGTTGGAAAACTTAATTTTTTAGTTTTGCACTTTGCTAGTGGGTAGTTCTAGAGTTCTAGTCACATTTATACTGCTATGGGTATAGTCTGTTTATGGGTATCTTTCCAGTTTGGGTAACAAGACATGTTATAAGTATTGATTATTAGTCTGCACGATTTTCTATGTCATTGTAATTAATTAATTTGATAATATTTACAAATTTCGCAATGGCTATTTAATGTTATAGGACTTATAATCTCACTAAAAATTTCAATAAAATAATCTTAATTAAGAAATGAAATTCTCCTTATTACAAAGATGCAGAAAAAATTCTAATAATATTGGAAAAAAATTTTTTTTAATGAAAATATCCCCATAATTTGGGGGGAATGTCATATATTTCCTGTTAAAACTAATGATTAATTATGAAGCTTGTAATTACTATGCCAGGACTGTAAATGATACCGGTACTGTAATTATTTAAACTTATACCAAATATTTGGATTAGATGAGATCAATTCATGCTTCCTTCTGCCGTTAGTCTGAAAATCTGAAAATACTTTTAGGCCGTCTACTTAAATTCACAGTTCAGTGTCCCGTGTAGTGAAAGTCACTGAATTCAGTTTTGGAAAATCTGATTTCGTTAGCCCAATTCTTATTCGCATTCTCTCCGTTGATTCTCTAGGTGGTGGGCCCAAACCGATTTACAAAATTCCACCAACAGTTTGTGGCCAGGATGAGTTTGCTTACTTCGCGAGAAGGCTCGAGCACACCCTTTCTATGTGGTTAACCACTAACAGCCACCTCATCAACAGGTTTACATCCTTTGAGGAAGACTTTAGTGTTAGCGTATTCCCATCTACTACCACGATAAGTGGCATTTCCGCTTTTATAACCTGCAAACTTTGTTCTCCGTTTAACAGGGTTAGGGTTCAGGGTGACTGTGGTAGGGGATGGGTCACTTCCAATTTTTACTCACATGTCAAGAAGAGACACTTTAAACCAGAATCCAGATTTTTGGCCGTATAATTTTGTTTTTTCTAGCAATTTTTAGTGATGAAAGGGTTATTTAAAAATCTTGATCGGTGCCAATTTTTGTGCCAACTATTTTCAAATAAAGTCCATTCCCATTTCTTTTTTACACGAATAAAATACCTGCATTTAAATAAAAATGTGTTTTTGCTTGGTTTCTGTGTGTTAGCTGCATCTCAATGCTGTTGACATTTCAAAATTGGTAGGACCACTGAAAGAAAATACTCTTGAGTCTCTGTAATTTCATTAAACTGTGTAGTCAGTTGCTGAGCCAAGGGATGCGTCAACTGCGAAATATTTGAAAAATTGAATATTTAAAAATTAAATGTGGGAAAACTGGTGTGCTGTATTAAAAATGGAAATTTTAAAGGATTTGAAGGATTTCTCTAAACAAACTAAAATGAGTTTCAAAACAATATTATTAAGTAGGAAAAGGAAATAGGTTGGTAGCTATTTTCGTAAGAAATGCATTTCAGAATTAAGATGATAAATTTCTGCAGAATATTTTTATGTTCTGCAGAAATGTAAACTGCTTGAAAGCTTCTGTAGAAATACAATCTTCTTCGGCGCTGATTATTTATTAATGTAATTTTTTCGAATGAAATTCGTGATTTCAATTCGAAATACCGTTGCAGAAATCTAGTTGCTTCCAGATGCTAAAATCCATGTTGCTTTGAGAAATCGCATCTCATAATAGAAAAATGCTTATTTTCTAAGTCTAAGTAAGTCCAGAAACTGCTTCTTATCATTGTAAATAAACAATCATCTCTGTAAACTGTCAGCAACTGGCATAATATATGGTTCAGTGTAGGGCATGCTAATGGAAACCAACACAGTGAGTAATAGTATCCTGAGAGCCACTGAATGCAAAAGGAACTATGGCCATGCATGCTATGCATTCCAAGTGATTTTGCTAATCTTTGATCGTGATTGAATAGGTATGTGGGCCCATTCGACTGGAGACGGGTGGATCCCCGATGTAGATAAACACATCAGAAGACTGGAGTCTAAATTTGTACCATGGTTAACCCTTAACTCTGGCTCCTTTAAGACCGATATCTCCTTTCGTCGTGACTTTTCGGTCAAGGTGTTCAAGAAGTCGTCTCCGGTCAGCATGCACGGACTAGTGGCCGATATCACTTGCAGACTGTGTTCGCCACCGTCACGAGTCAGAGTACAAGGAGATATTTGCAAAGGCTGGACTACCTCTAACTTTTATACTCATATGAAGAAGAAACACTTTAAGTCGAATGAGAATTCTCCAACGTTTGCTATGCATGGTGGATACTAAGTCAGCGGTCTCCCCGGCAGTACTCTAGGACTGCATCTATTAGAATTCCTATAGCTTTGTGTGTGTTTTAGTGGTCAGCGGCAGGATATTTGGCTTATGAATCACTAGAGGGTTACTACTTTCTTCAAATACTTCAAAATTATCTGAAATTTCACTAATGCTATTTAATATCTTTTTTTTTTGGAGGGGGAAGAATAGTTATTTTTTAATTTAAATGAAATTTAGTTAAACTGCACAAACTTGATTTCTTGCTAAAACAACAAGTTTTAACTTAGTAAAGAAAAATTGTATAAAAAGTCAGGCAAAATTGAACTATCAGTAATAGTCATGTTGGGAAGACTTCATAATCTTTATAGTGACAGCCTTGAGCTGATATGGAATTAATCCGTAATGCCACACTTTTGCGATAATGTCAAAGAACAAATCAAAGCGTTTTTTAAATATTAATTTAAGATTGGATTGTAATCCTCGTGAATGTCAAATGGATGATTGGAGTATATGTGCGTGAACTTCTGGTCTTCTAAAAAAAATTTAGTGATTGCACGGAATTATTTTACTCCTCCTTCGCTTAAAAGAAGTCAATTTTCCTTTTGAAATGCCTGGAATTTCAATGAAAATGCTCATCTAATTTTGATATTTATCATTAATCATGTTAGAATAGTTCTTCTGGTACTTGACTTTACGAGCAGGCGTTTGCTAACTCTTTGGTATGTCTGTCATAACCCTTTGACTTGAAAATTTTAAGGGATTTGTCTATTGCAGTTCTTGTCCAAAGAAAGCCACTGAATCGCGTAAACTTTAAACATTGCTCCATTTACAAATATCGTTTTCATCCATTAGGTATGATAGTACTACCCTTGTATCATGTGATAGACCTTGACAACGAAAAGCGAAGATTACGGAGGATAATTGTTGATTGGATAAATTCCAACTATAGACTGTTCACTACTCCTGTAAATTTTGATAGAGATTTTGAAATCGATTTGAGAGTGTCGCCCACCAAGGTGAACGAAATGGAAGGGTACATCACCTGCAAATTATGCGCGATTCCAACTCACAGAATTAAGATCAGTGGCGGTTGTGGAACTGGCTCTGGAATGTGGTGGACCACCTCTAATTTCTACGCCCATCTTAAGAAAAAGCACTGGATCTACATAAAGAAGGAGAACAGGGAAAATTGTTACTAACGCTTGCGTGAGAATATTTAACCATAGACATTTGTGTCGTATAACGAGTATTGTAGCTCGGCCATGTATTTGCCAAATAGATTTTTAAAATACTAATACATACATTTTCACAGTGATTGTGCTCGCCTAGAAACCCACTGACTGCAAAACCGTAATCTGGTGCTACCCAAGCCCTTACCCTAATCATTTTAATTGTCATCCAGGTTTCGCTTACTTTGCCCATGCCCATGCTAACCAGCAGATGCTAGATTACCACGGAGACAGGCTAAAAGATAATATAAGAAATTGGATTGCTTCTAATCGGGAACAGCTCGCCGGATCCATTTCGTTGGAGCGGGATCTGTCCATCACATTGCACCAGTCGCTGAGTACAACCAGTCCTCTTACGGCAGATGTTGTTTGTAAGCTGTGCCGCACGAGGTCGAGGGTCTTTCTCGTGAATGGGACGTCGTGGGTTACATCAAACTTTATTCGGCATGCCAAAAAGAACCACTATGTTCGAACGAAGGAAACTGCCGTGTGATTCGCTGCAATAGCGTTTTTGGTCGAGTTTTACTTTTCGTCAGTTTAGTTAAAGGAACACACATCAATATGAAATTATTGACCCGAATTGTGGTGCTTGCACCAAATGCAATTATTGGCATCACATTTTGTGATAAAAGTTATGAGGTGATGAGAGTGCAGCTTTAAAAGATGCAATCCATGCACGTGCCAGTAGCATTTGATTTGATGGAATATGCACGTACATTGAACCCCATTTTGGAGCAAATAGTTTGTCATGAGAGTGCGCTTTTAAAATACTTATAGAAGTACTTGGGAATGGTTGATGACGTGGTGGGGAGGGGAGATGGATGGGAGAATTTGGTTGTGGCTGTCTGGCTGACTTGTATCGGTACTGCTCATGCATTTGTCTTTAGACTCGAAGGCCTAATTCAATTAGGATCATGGGGAACAGATTGTGAGCGGATGCTTTAACCAGTCTCGACTACACGCACTTTAAAATCAATACTAAGTTTAATATATTGACCATTTCAAGGTGCCTGTTTTTGAAGGCCTTTCCAAAACCTGGTAAAACCTGGAAATTTTGAAATGTCAAGTAATTTGAATGGTCATTAAAAATGCCAGAGAATAATATCATCTTTGGTCATGAAATATTTTTGTACGTGATTTATTATTAGCTACTTATATTTGCTAGATTGTTTAGTACAGGCATTCTGAGGATGTGCCATAAAGTTATCAGATAATTTCGATAGTAAAATTACGGTTGCATTAATCCATGCACAGGGATTCCTGCTCTTTATTTTTGGCATTGAATCAAAGAATCTGAATTTCACAGAGAAACTTAGTTCAAGTTGAATTAAAAAATTTGGTCAAAGAAAACTTGGAAAAACAGCTAGTTTAAATATTTTTTGTGGTTTATTATGAGCTTGTCACAAATGCATACTGGGTATATCGTTGATATGAGCTTACTTCAAAAGAAAGTCACTGAATCAAACTAAATTGGTAGCTGACAAAATCTTTATTTACAATTTGTTTATTTTTTATATCATTTACAAAAATTCAGGTGTGCCGACAGATTATAAGATCTCCTTCATCAATTATGATTTGGAAGAAAGAAGACTAGAGAACTTAGTTAAAGTTTGGTTGAATGCTCATCGGCAATCTTTTCTCGACCCTGTACGGTTTGAAACTGATTTTGCTATTGAGAAAATTGGAACGAGCGATAGACATCACGATGTGACTGCATACTTCATTTGCAAATTGTGTTTGCCTGCAAGCCGTATAAAAGTTCACGGGTCTCATGAAAAAAGATTTAAGGGGAAAACATCTGTGATTTTATGGCATACTTCGCTTTTTTATACACACCTCAAACAGAACCATTTTAGAAAAGTTCAACATTTGTCTATCCTAGATTTTTAAAATGAGTGATTTTTAGAAGTAACTTTTGGCGACAGTACTATAATCTTGTTCCAATGTTGAGAAAACCACTGAATCCGCCATTCTTATAGCACGAATAAAAATCAAGTCTTGATCATGAATCACGTCTTTCATTCAGGAAGCTTGAGTGAGGCTGACTCAGAACTGTTTGCCACTGAAAAGATGAGGCTTGAGACAATTATTGAGGCTTGGATCAAGGCCAATAGTCATCTCATGTTAACTGACGTAACATACGAGAGAGACCAGTCTGGTCTGTCGGCCTTCATCACCTGCCAGCCGGTTATACCAACTGGAGACGAAGCCAAGCAATTGCGGTTCCACTTCCGAAAAGTAGTCAATCTTAAATGAGTGTTGTTCGTAATTTATTTGATCATCCAATGTAATTTTGAGAAATATCGCTTGTAATTTAATTCCAGTAGGGGAGAGTGAGTATGAATAAGACTCTTCCCTAACTTTTATGTTAATAGTCAAGCTCTAGGATATAATAAAAGCTTTGTTTCGAAAGTTTATATTTGTGAAGTTGCGGAAGTGTTGGGTTGTAGATCGAGCGTTGGCCCTCCCATTTCTTCAGAATTTGGGAAAAGCCTCAGAAATTCCATTTTGATAATACTTACTGTAAGATGAACGCCACTGAATTAATTCCAAAATGAACAAGATTTTGTAACAAAATGGATGCTTTTTTCTGTTACTCAGGGATGTGCCTTAATGATTTCGGTATTTCTGGGGTTCAAAATCATGAAGAACTGAACTGGATTGTCAATGAGAAACAAAGACTCGAGAGGAACATTTCTTCCTGGCTAATGTCCAATCCCGATGTTCTGGTGTCAAGAAAGTTGTTTGAGAATGATTTTACATTCGAATTTAGTCGTCCAACAGTCGAAAAAAGTTTCTTAACCGCATGTATAACTTGCAAGCTGTGCGAACCACCGGTTAAACTTAACGTGCAATTAAGGCCTGATGGGAAAGGATGGTGTACTCATGTATTCTACTGTCATCTCAAAAAGAAACATTCAAGATTTGGTGCATCATAATCGTCCTTGTCCTGTCAACCCAACCCTCACTCTTACTTAGGGAACTGAATTATACATTTAACGATTAATGGTGTCCCCTAGTTTCCCCCTTTGAGTTCCCAAATTTTCAAAAAAAAATTGAAAGTAATGACAATTATCCAGTTTCATCTATTGACTAGTAATGATTGATAAAGTGCTGATTGAGTAAATTCTTAATCTATACGTGAAACCGAAGCGGTTAGGCTGCCTCAAGTATCCCTAGTTATAACATTTTCATACCTTTAATTGTTATTAAATGAATAAATTAGTATGAATAGAGATGTTACTGGCTTACAAATTCCTCTTATTTTCTTCAAGTTTTACATCTTCTTTTTCGTTTTTACTTCTGTTACCTTGTCTTTCTACTTTTTACCAAGTGCTAACCATTATTTGTAAGGTTGCGAATACCCAAGATTTCCTAATATTTTTTAAAACTTAAAAACTAATTATAAGACTGGTTTCGTCTACAAGGGAAAGCCAATGAATCCGCATATTGGTTCAGCCTCGTTTTTGATCTGATGAAGTGTTCCTGTTTTTCACTTAGGATACATAATGGAATGCATATCAAATGAGAAAGGAACCATTACAGAATGCATTTCCCATGAAAAGCGACGATTGATGAGGATAATACATTCATGGCTCTTGGCCAACCCTGACATACAGATTTCGCTTGAAGATTTCGTGAGAAACTACCCTATAGAAGTTTTCTGCCAGACCTCAACTTCTGGATTCTATGCCATTATCACTTGTCTATTGTGCGATCCAGTGGCCAAGTTGAGACTTCAGTTACGCGAGGATGGCAAGGGATGGCGAACCCATATTCTCTATTCTCATCTCAAAAATAAGCATTGTTGCGAAGATTATCTGTTACATTAACTGAAATATTTGTTTTAATACTTTACACTACAAAGTAATTCGGTTGGATTTTCTCTTCAAACCTTTTTTTGAATGGTGTAATGGACGCCACTGGAACAGTTTCCAATTGCTGGAGTCAGATTCAAAATTTTAAGGTTTGATTACATTAGCTCGTTTCTGGTAATTACTAGTAACTTGACACGGCAACAGCAAAGTAAAAATTAGTGTTTTTGGATCTTCTTTTCTATAAATATTTCAATTAGTTTTCCAAGATTATAATTTTTAATTCTCCATATTTGTAAGCTGCAATATTTAGCATGCAAAATAGATGCAAGCTAGTTCTGAATTTAACTCTGGTCAATATTCAGGACAGACTCAGTGTAAGAACTTGGCATTTGTCTTATGCAAGGATTACAAACATTTTCCCAATTGACGTCAGAATTTTAACAGGGAAAGCCACTGAAACTGTGAAAATCAATCAGGTTTATTTAGTGAGAATGTCCTTCATTTTTCATAGGTGAAGAATTTGACTGGATTACAATAGAAAAAAAATCGCTGCAGCAGCTCATCTATGCGTACTTGGAGAGTAACCGAGTCCCAATATCCCAAGAACTGTTTGACAGGAAATTTACTATTGAATTAGTGCAGATGCAATACAACGAGGGTCGTTTCTTCGCCAATATAACTTGCAACTTATGTTTTCCCCCCGAGAAAATCAGGATTTCCCAAAGGACTAGCTACCGTAATGCGTGGTGCACTTCACCACTATACAACCACCTTAAATTTAAGCATAGTTTCTAAGCCATGAAATTTATTTTGCAAACAGTTTTTTCTTTCTTAAATAACTAGTTTGTCTCTGGTACCCAACTTTGCTCATTAGGCTCATTGCAATTTCATTAGCTTAGACCTACTTATGGATGGTTTAAAAAATGTTTTTATCGCAAAACAGTGGCATTGCCCAAAGCTCTAAATATAAATAATTGGGGAATTTTATGGCTACAAACACGGCATCGTCTTAATCGTAAGCCGCTGAATCACACCTATGATCAATATTTCATACTTTCAAAATTGTTATCTTTTGTAGGTAATGGGCAGAAGGATTACAATTTGATTGCAATGGCAAAAAAGAGACTAATATGTCAGATTCTGTCTTGGTTTCGAGGAGATCCGCCTACTTCTGCTGTCTCTCCTGAAATCTTTGAGAGGGAATTTACCATTGCTATAGAACCAATGAAACACACTCCAGATCGTCTGTATGCCTATGTAACATGCAATTTGTGTGTACCCCCTATGGAATTGAGGATTTCGGAAGGGAATACCCTTACGAAAACATGGGGCACATCACCATTCTATTACCATCTTAAAAGTAGGCATAATGAGTAAACTGTGGGTGGTACCATCAATCAATCTCAGGTTTTTGTAAGTTGGATTAAATGATATTCAGCTGATTCCAATTTTCTACAGTCTTTTGGAAATTCTAGCTCAGGAGTGTTTACATCATTTCTGAAACATGTAATTATGCTTTGTAAACCTAGTTTAGTTAGATTAGTTTTTTTGTCCCCAAATCTAAAGTGTTATTTTGAATTTCGACACTGTTTTCATCCATTGGATTACCCTTTGTTAGTTCCAAAGTATTTCTTGAATCAATTTGTTTCAAGAATAAATCTTTAAACCAAATGCTTTTTGTAATTTGATAATCTTCTAGGTACTTTCAATTAAAGCACTAATGAATTGGCAAATTTTAGACTTGCTAAAAGAAAGCCACTGAACTTCGTTCTTATTGGATTCTCATTCGTATTCTTCTGGTAAAACTGCCTTTCTTTTATAGGCAGATTGGATTGGACTGACCGAGAAAAGGAAAAGCTGAAAATGCTCATTTATACGTGGCTGGACAGCAATCCCAAGTCTCGTGTTTCTCGCGAGACTTTCGAGGCATTTTTCTCTATTGAAATGAATAGGCCAGCTAGGGAACCACTAAACACTTACATTGCCCAAATAACTTGTGACTTGTGCAAACCCCAAATGATACTAAATATTCCACTGAGGAGGAAAGGTGAAAGACATGTATGGTCACCTCAAGCTTTTTATTACCATGTCTTGGACAAGCACTGTGCCATGACTAATTAGGAAAATAACACTAGTCACTAATGTCCTAAACCAGCAGCATACTTTTTTATTGTTGAAAGAAAGCCACTGAAGCCAAATGCAATTCCACGCTGTATTCCAATAGGGTCTGTTTGTTTTTTTCTTAGGTGAATGTGGGGACGAGTCGGATTTGATTGACAATGAGAGGGAGAAACTTAAAGCGAGGATTTATTCTTGGCTCGACATTAATCCACTATCTCAGATTTCTCCCGAAATTTTTGATAAAGAATTTGCTATTGAAATGATCCATCCACCTGGCGAACCGTTTTTGCATTGCGTCGTTCACATAACTTGTACGTTGTGCAAACCCAGTGTCAGATTGTTTATTCCGCTGAGAGTCCGAGATGGGAAGTATGTTTGGTACCCACAGGCTTTCTATCACCACATTAAAAGCAAACATTGGCATTTCACTAGGCCTAAAGTCACGGTTTGAAAATGAGTTGCAGTTGAATGCATGTAAAGGAATCCTTTTGTTTTAACCTAGTTTAGAGATTTTTCTAATAGTCTCATAACTTGTGGGGAAACCTATTTGAGTATGAGACGCAGCGGATCCTTCCTAAGAAAGCCACTGATCGATGTTCATCAACGATTTCATAGTAAAAATAAAATCTTTTCTTTTTATAGGTGTTTGTATGAAAGATAATGACTGGATTTTTAATAAAAAACAAAGGCTTAGAGATATCATTAGTTCATGGTTAAGATGTAATCCCAATACGAATATAAGGCTGACTCGAGATACATTTGATAAGGAATTTACTATTGAAGTCAATAAGTCTGTTAATAAGCTGTGGAATGGAAACCTTACAGCCCGTATTACATGTAAATTGTGTAAGCCACCAGTGGCAGTGATGTTACCAATGCTAAACGGCAGTCGATCGGGATGGTCACCACACTTATTCTACCAGCATATTAATCAGAAACATAATTCAAAGAAATGAGTTTAAAGAAACGTTTTAAAGTTAGACAAAGCGCGTCCATCCAGTTTAGTTATGGATTCTTACCACTCGGCATATTGATGAAAATCCAGCAAGAGTTAAGTTTGATGTTCAGGGAAACAAAGTTCAGTAGAACAGTGGTCAAATTGATATTATTTTTTGAGAACTTGCAGTCTTTTTAGCTATGAAAACTGTATAGGCCTACTAAATTTATTCAATTTGTGTTTCATAATATGACTGATTTATTTCACGTTAAAAGAGACACTTGTCCCTTACAAAAGTTTTGTTCCAAAATGGGGCTCGATGCACGTGTGAATTACATTTGGTTTGGTGGGATGTGCACGTGCATTTCGCTTCATTTTAGAACAAAACTTTTGTGAGAAGAATGCAAATTTAGCATCAGAAATGACAGTTGTTGGGAAGGGAGTGAATACCAATGAACATTCGTTTTGACGTTGTCAAACCGAAATTGTAGCAATGTTGATTTTCATTAAAAGAAAGCCACTGAATCCTTTCAAAATTAATTCAAATTTCTTATTGAGGTTTTATGCCTTGTTTTACTCAGGATTTTTTGTCGATGTCAGCAGGCCGAGCGGAATGAATGAAATTACCTACGAAAGAAACCGCTTGGAAACTATTATCAGTGCCTGGCTCGATATGCATTATGCTCACCTGAAAATCGGCAAAGACTTTCTTATTGATGTCGGAAAATCTAAAACTAGTGAAAACGGCTTGTCAGCCATCATAACTTGCAATCTGTGCCAGCCCGTTGCAAAGCTTAGGGTTGAGGGTGGCCGTGGAAGGCAATGGACAACTCCTAATTTCTATTCGCACATAAGAAGGAAGCATTCTGTTCCAGGCAGTTTTTGAAGGAGTTCAATCTTTTTTGTTTATATTGCAACTGATTTACTTTGAAGATTAGATTTAGAAAATAATCAAGGAAATAAATGAAGTTAAATATAATATGAGCAAGGAATTTATATCAATGACCACGATATCTTCTTACTGCTTCAGGTGTAATAGAAGGCATTCAAAACTAGTGTGGAGTGATTTACATACATATGTACACAACTTCCACGACGCCATCTTCTGCACAGATTTTATCAATATTTTGCTGTTTTTTAAAGAATATTCTGAAACATTCTGGTACGTTACAAAAGAAAGCCACTGAAGCTATGCACTGTGCGCCATTCTAGCAAATACAGTAGATAGTCTCTAACGCCAATTGCAAGTAAATGTTATTTTTCCTTCATTTCTATTAGACAGAGAAGAATCGCGGATCTGGATCTCCGATGCAAGGCAAAAACTTGATAAAATAATATTACATTGGCTCAAATCTAAGCCTAATGTTGACATTACCCGAGAAAGCTTGCAGAGAGATTTTACATTCAATGTATTGCAGAATTCGGAGGAGCCAAATTTTATTTTTGCCGATATTACTTGCAAGTTGTGCAAACCCAGAGTCAATCTCAGGATTCCATTTCGAGTTGAGGGAGCCAGGTGGTTCCCAAATTTCTTTTATGCTCACCTTCGAAGGAGGCATGTTCGTACTTAGTAATTTCAAAATGGATATCTGATTTTATTATATGCAGTAAAAATTTAAAGTTAAACAGTTGAGTGTTTCAATGTTATTTGCTCCTGACGTTCGGTTATCACCAGAAAGCCACTGAAAATGTGCACATTAACTATCCTCTCGACTGCAGGACCTAAATCTTTTTTCTTTATAACATTTTTGTATAGCTAATTTAGAGCTTGATGACTGGATTAGCAATGAAGACCGAAGGCTGAGAAACCTTATATTTACAAGACTGATTTCGAGGCCCGATATTGGGATTTCTAGCGAAACTTTTGAGAGATACTTTACCATTGAAGTGTGCCAATCATCAGAGGAACGTAGTGGGATTTTTGCAATTATAACTTGCAACTTATGTAACCCCATGTTCAAATTAAAAATTTTGCATCGGGGTGAAGGAATGGGATGGGCCACTAAGATATTCTATACTCACCTCAAAAAGGAACACAAAGACGGTTATTAATGAATACAAGGATTGTGCTATGAAATTGAATTAAGATTGGGAATTTTTTCAGTTGGTTATTTTCAATAGTTTTACTCGTAGATAACGGAAGTGGGTTTGTAAATTTAAGACTCAAGTAAAGCCATTGAATCTTTGCACCAAGATGTATGTGCAGTACCATTCTTACGCGCTAACTATTCTATTCTTCAGGACAGACATCTGTGCACCAGTACCTGATGAGTGAAATTGAGGATGAAAAATCCAGACTGAAAACGAACATCCTCGGATGGCTCGGGCTCAATTGTAATTTGCTGCATTCTGACATCAAATTGGAGCGAGATTTCACTATCAATGTCTGTCAGTCAACGGCCAGTCAGAACGGCTTATCGGCTATCATAACATGCAAGCTGTGTAACCCACCAGCAGTGTTAAGGGTCGAGGGCGGTTATGGGAAACGATGGACTACGCAAAATTTTTATTCCCACCTCAAAAGAAAACACTGAATTTTACTAATAATAATGTAAAGTGACTAATAAATTTCTGCGAAATTACAACGACATCTGTTGCTTGATTCTTCTGACGAAATTTTCATTCCATAAAGTACTTGGTGCACGTGCATATTTCACCACATGGCTTTGTTTGTTTCTTGTTTCTTCGATGCTAAAACACAAATTTCCTTAGATATTTTTCGTTTTGTTCCTGTATCAAAATATAAATGTTTTAGTTTTATAATTCTTGTATTGCATATTCGAATGAAATTTCTCGCTAGTTCTTAGTCAATCCAAAAATTTCAAAATGAAGAATGAGTTTACTCAATTTTGGGCCTACCGACATTTTATAATGGTTTAAATTTAAACTGACGATAGTGATATTTTGAGAGATCACTTTCTCAATAATTCTCTAGAAAGCCACTGAATTTCCATCTATCAATGATCAGTATTATAGTTTTACCTGCATTTTTTGGCCAGGTAATCCGCACCCTATCTGCTTCACCAAGGAAGGGCTCGAAAGAGAAAAGAAAAGGCTGGAGGAAATCGTAATAACCTGGCTGAATACACAGGGTCACCCACCAATGCTTTATGGGAGAGATTTCAAGATTGAAATTGGTACCTCACCAATGCACGAAAACAGATTACTAGCTTTCATAACTTGCAAACTGTGTCAACCGGCACAAAGGCTAAGGGTGCACTACGGCCCGGGAAAATGGTGGACTACCTCAAATTATTATACCCATGTCAAAAAGAAGCATTGGAAATTATAGCAGGCATCAATTAAACCCTTCTGAGAATATCAAAAAAATGACCAAACTTTTCTTCTAAGAATGAAAATAGAAGAATTTTGACTTTTAATAAAATTTAATGGAATTGTTGTTAGATTTAAGCCAGGGAGGGTTTACTGATATTGACATCTAGGCTCACCATTTCAAGAGGAATTAACTATTTACTTTGTGTTATTTCAAATACGTCTCCAGTGTAGAATGTTCTCAATCAAGAAAGCCACTGAATAAAAGCATTATATCCAGTTCAATAATGTTTTTAAAATTTTCTAATTCTTCTCTCAGGCACCCCGAGTATTTATTACCAGGAAGACACTTTTGCGCTTCATAAAAAGCGCCTTAAAGACGTTTGTAAGAAATGGTGTCAGACGAATCAAACTCGCCTAATTCCTGGCCTGTCTGTAGATAAACATTTTGTCATAGATGTTTTTGAACCTTCTACGGAAAGTTCTGGAAGGAGTGCCCTTTTGGCCCACATTGTGTGTAAACTGTGTGGAGGCAGTATGACGGTAGACTATGTGCAAGGCAAAGGCTGGACTACATCCAATTTTTACAGACACGTGAAAAAGAAACATGCAGTGGTCAATTCTTGAAGTAGGCATTTCACACTCAACCTGGTGTATTTTCAGTTTCAACTTTCAAAGGGATTATTTCATCTGGATTGAATGGCAGCCAACATTAATTATAGTGCAATTTTTAATTTAATAATTAGCTTGGTTTTTTTTGGTGATACTCTTTTCACGGGCTATGAGAGCCTAATTAGGTTAATAGGTCTATTATTTCCCATTTAACTTGTTACTTTCTCGGACAGATTTAACTCACAAATTCCCGAAAACGTGTTTTTAATTTTGAGTTTATCCATAGAGTTTATGCAGGAAAATACTTTTAGACCCTTCTCTTTATTTCTGCGCTCAGTCGCACGAGGGCGTAAGTGGTGATGCCTGCTTTCTGAATTGTAGGATGTACAGTTATTGTTCTGGTTTGAAAGTTAATTGATCTTTGGACTGGAGAAAGTCACTGAATAGGTTTTTGTTAATTGACAGTATGGATGGTTATTATTGGTGTTCACTGCTTTTCTGAAAATAAACGGATTTATGGACTACAGTAGAAAATTGAACGATCTTTTTGATTGTAGTTGCCAATAACTTCTAGTTTACTGTACAAGGGAATTTTTTTTACTTGGGCAAATGAGTGAAAGTTTTGTTTTTTTAAATAGTGAACTACGCTTAAATTTTTTTATGCCTAATCAAATTTTGTATTTTCAGAAAATGAAAGCATTTCCATCCTGCTCATTTAACAACAATTTTATTTCCCGCATTTAATTTTTCACAAATCTGTTCACAAATTTGCCCCAAATAAGCATGCATGTCCAGTAAACTAGATGTTCTTACAAGGTATTTAAATTAAAAGGTTTCATCCAATTTGGTTGTGAGTCCATAAACCAGATGTTCCATATCTGTTCCAAAGTAAACCATATGCAATCTCGCTTTCTTAATAATTGTCCTCAGGTTTTGGATGTAACACCAGGCAAGAGCAGATTCTAATGAACTACCAAAAAGGAAAACTCGTGGATTTATTCAAGCGCTGGTTTATAGAAAACAGAAGCAAACTAGATCCCGTTTTGACCTTTGATGACGTCGTAGCTATGGTTGTCATCAAGAGATCCGATCCCAGCTCCAAGAGTTTCTTTCAGGCTAATGTATTGTGCAGACTGTGCAGGAAAAGTATTCGACTCATTTTTGTGAAGGGAGGCGGCTGGATGACATCCAATTTTTACAGGCATTTGAGACACAAACATACAAAAATAATTCAGCAGTAAACCAGGGTGTAGCTGGAAATGTCAGTTAAAATAAGTTAGTCATATTATATAGCATTATTGGAGCTGAATCATGTAGACCTAAGTAAGAGAGAATCATGCAAGAGAAAAGTCACTACTGAAATTGACAGCTGTTTCATAAACTAAATTAACCTCAAACAGGATATGCCATGTCATTAGAGCAATATATTAGTGTTGCAGACAACAGACCCTCAGTCCATAAGTTTCCGAAATTTATAACTTGAGAAGTATATTGAATCTTTTCATTGGTTATCCATCTTGGCTTCAACGATTATGAAAGTCACTGAATTTCCATTTTATTTTTGGTTTTATTAGATCCACACATTATCAATCATTTCATATTCGTAATATTCTTTTCACTCAGAATATCAATCCAACAACCAATTTGATGTTGGTTTTGGATCGGAACCATTCGCTGACCAAGTGCACAACCTCGTGGGTGTCATGACCCGTTGGATGGCTCTGAATCGGTATCGACTGAACCCCTATCTGTCTTTGAAAAAGGACATTATCGTAATCGTGCGTAAATCGTATGAAGCCGAAGTCGGCTGCAAATTATGTGGTAAAATATCGAAAGTGGTTTTTCTGCCAGGCAGCGGTTGGGAAACGAGCAATTTCTACAAGCATTTACGTGATAAACATCCCAGGAATTAAACTGAAATGTGCTACCTGTAATTTTTCTAGCCTCTGTTCTCGAGAAAGAAAGTCACTGAATTGTGTGCCAGCTTTGGTTTCAGTAATGTTTGCAACAAAGCACTTTCATTTTGTTTTTTTAATTTTATTTGATCAGGCTATCCATGCGGTCCTGATGCTCATGCTGGATCGTACCCATTCGCAGACCAGATGCGAAACCTCGTAGGGGTCATGTCACGATGGATTACTCAAAATCAAAATAAACTAGTTCCCGATATATCACTGAAAAAAGACATTCTCATAATTATACGAAAATCCCACGAAGCCGAAGTTGGCTGCAAATTATGTGGCAAAATACTGAAAGTGGCTTTCGTCCCAGGCAACGGCTGGGATACGCATTATTTCTACAAGCATTTACGAGATAAACATCCCAGGAGTTAAAAATTAAAATGTCCTCAGTTTTTACGGCTTGTGTTCTCGAAAAAGAAAGTCACTGAATGGATTCTGTTTTTGACCTTTTTATTATTTTTTTAAAAATGTAAGTCTTAATTTTGTATTACCCTCCCAGGTTATGAACGACGTGAAGCTAATTTTGAACAGGAGCGCATGGACTACCACAAAGAACGTCTCATAGATCTGATTAAACGCTGGTTTGTCGATCAACGAACCAAACTAAACCCTGTTCTGTCCTTTGAAGAAATCGTGCTAATCATCGTCATTCGCAAATCGGCTCCCAATTCAAATAACTTGTACGAAGCTGATATAGTTTGTAAAATATGTAGAAAGAAAAGCAGGGTAAACTTTGTGAAGGGACACGGCTGGATAACGTCCAATTTTTATAGACATTTAAGAGACAGACATACGAGAATGAACAAATAGTAAACCCAGTTACCATAATTTGGCTTTTCTGTTTCCTGTTTTGGTGCTCCCAATATGCCATAAGTCGTCGATGTTTTTTGAATTATTTTCAGGATATGAGCCAGCTCACAAGCTCTTAACAATCCTCTTGAAATTCTTTCTGTTCATGACTGAGAAAGTGATTTTAAGTTTGAGTGGTCAACACTGTACAGTTTTAATTTTTTGTAATGCTGGGGTCCTCTAATGTTAAAATCTGCTCCTCTTAACTATATTTTAACATAAGCGTTTCGTTTGCTAAAATATGGCATCAAATTTGGTTCTACTAAATTCAGTTTTTATTATGTTATGCAAATAAATTAAATTTTGTGTCCTATTTGCATGCACATACCATTGGAATAAAAACAATTTGTTAATTAAATGGTTTAGTAATAATTTAACTAGAACATCATTACAAAAATGATTTGATTCACAGGAACATGCAGACCAGCAGGCGCCATGATGCTTGTGATCCTAATATTTGTGCCTATAGGAATAGTTACCGGTATGCTAATTAGTAAGTTAAAAGAGGTTAAAAATTCCCATCCACGAAATCTAGTTATATTGATAAACTGGCATTGGACAGATACAAATATACATATTAAGTGATTAATCCTAAAGTGGATCAAGTCCATGAGAGAATGTTTTGAGATTTTCAGATAATTTGCTTCTTATGTTTCTTGCATGGCTCTATGGTAAGCATTGATTAGAGAATTTGAGAAAGTAGCGGTGATTAACAATGCTACTGGGCATATACACAGTGCATCATTTTTCAAAAAACTAGTAAATAATATTAGTCCATCGTAGTCCTATGTTAAATATTCCAAATTCTATCAATTTTCATTATTCTCGTAGGT
This sequence comes from Proteroiulus fuscus, assembly GCA_034700285.1. Lineage (NCBI taxonomy): Eukaryota > Metazoa > Arthropoda > Diplopoda > Julida > Blaniulidae > Proteroiulus > Proteroiulus fuscus. The sequence continues at coordinate 44,294 of JAQIXP010000001.1, read as the reverse complement.
GCTGGTATCACTCTGGAACTCTTTGCTTACCATGAAGCGAAACTTGAAGAGACTTTGGAAGGCTGGTTAATGGCTAATAGGCACAAAGTCCATCCTGACATAAACTTCCGTAGAGACTTCTACGTGACCATAGGTGTACCAAAATCTTCTTGTTCGCAATCTGAAACGAAAACTGATCTCATTGCCGACGTTGTATGCAAAATATGCAACCAGAAATGTAGACTGTGTTTTTCAAGAAACAGATGGATAACTTCCCATTTTTATAGGCACATAAGAAGCAAACATTTAAGATCATGATCTGGGCAATTTCCCCTCTGAATTTCTATCTTTTTTTGGAGTATTTTCTTGCGCAGAAAGCCACTGAATAGGCTGCATATTCGTGAACAATTACACACACATTCCCTCCTTTTTCTTCTGATGTTGTTCCAGGTGTAAATTTAAACCAGTCAATTTTCCTTGTTCTCCCAGATGCTGATGATGTAAATGAACGTTTTGCTCTCCAGAAACTCAAACTCGTACAAATCCTCCAACGTTGGCTTATCATTAATCGACAGCAAATCAGCCCAGATCTAGACTTGGAAAGGGACTTTACTATAAAACTTCTAAAACCTTCAAAATCAAAGAGTGATCTTGCGGCCGACGTGGCGTGCAACATTTGCGGTCAAACGTCAAGAGTAATCTATATGAACAAAAGGAGTTGGACCACGTCCAACTTTTATAGACATGTTCGAAGCAAGCATCTAAACACAGCATTCTGGTCGGAGAGGCAACCTGATTCAAATTTTCCCATGGTGCCTCCAGATTGGCAATGAAAAGCTCTTGGCATAAATACAGAGTAATTTGATCTTGTGTTTCTTTGTGAATAACTCGAGCTATAGAAATGCAATTCAGGACTCGAGAGTAAGCGAGACTTGCAGCAAAACTTTTTCTTTACTTGTTTTGGTCCTGACTTTTTTTCCTTTGATCAAACTTGATTGCGATGAAATTAACTTTCTGGGGTTTGAACTGTAATTGGTGCATTTATTCCACGTTAATGTTGTAAAATAGCAAATATCCTGATTGTTAATTTTTTTTTTTCGTAATTAGTTAAATAACAGCTAATAATCTCATGGGCAATATTGCTGATTACAAAATTTGGCAGAAAACACGTTTTGTCTTTGACAAAGGCAAAAGAATATCCCATTTTGTAGTCTATTTATGAAACAGGCATTTTCTTTACAAACTTACTTATTTAGTATAATAATTTTTGATATATATAACACAGTGAAAAGTTGCTCAGAAAGCCACTGATATTTACTTTACACGAATGTACAAGCTCGTATTTGGTAAACATTTTAAGTTAGTGGTTCAAGACTTCCATTGAATGTGATTTCTAGTTTCTGTTGCTAGAACTTCTGTCTCAGTTTCTAATAAATTCATCTTGTGTTAATTCTACCAGATGCTGAATGTATGCAAGAAATATTTTTGTATCAGAAGAGAAGGCTGATCGGGGCTTTGAAGCGCTGGCTTTCTGCTAATCTGGACCAAGTTAACCCTTTGCACTTAGAAAGAGATTTTTTCGTAACCATACAGAGAAGTACTCCCATGGCCAAAAGTGAACTCGTAGCCAAAATTGATTGTAACAAATGTCGCCGAAAATTTACGATGCATTTTATCAATGGGTATTGGACTACTTCGCAATTTGCCATTCATATGAGAGACAATCACTTAAAAGCAGTGTCATAGTAGTTGAGTGTTTTGATAAAAACAACTTTGTACAGAAAGCCACTGAATAAGCAATGTATTATACATTCTTCTTGCCGTAGTTTTGCTGAGTTACATTTCTGTCAAAAATAACCATCCCAATGCACTCGTTTTTGATTTTATTCAGGTGGTTGGTATTACGGTTACGATGATTTGTGCACTCTCAAGAGAAGATTGGAAGTGAGTTTTAGCAACTGGCTGGACAGCAATCACCATCTCCTAGATAACTTTGTATCTTGTAAAGAAACTTTCCATGTTAGCTTGCAACAGTCTGAATCTACCATTGGGGGAGTTTTGGCTGTGACCAAGTGCTTGCTATGCTGTCCACCCAAAGACGTTAAAGTTCATTTTAATCGGAATAATAATGGGTGGAACACTTATAATTTCTATGCCCATTTAAAAAACAAACATTTTAAATCGAGTTATCACAAGTAACTCTTGAACTCTGCATGAATCCCATCGGAACATTGCGATTCCTAAGTTATTTTAATTTCATCCCTCTGTTGTAGGCCTACAGGGTTGCCAATAACCTCGAAGTATCACAACCCTTAGTTTCTGGATTGTACCTTCCTGCCTAAGTTCAAAACATCGTCATTTTTTAAAAGTAATTTAAATCCCAACCCATATGTGTGTTGTTTTTGTAAAGGGTTGCTACTACTGCCTGCAAAAGTTGGGCAAGTTAGGCTTTTTTTTTTAAAAAAATGAATATGCAAATATTTGTATGATAAGAAAAATTGAATTCACATCTAGTCATTACATGAAGAGCTATCTGCATTTTGCAACTTTTGCAAGATAATGTTTCAGTGTGTTTCTTAATAATTTTACTAAAGAATTCTGTCATAACAAATTTTGTAAATTATTCAGTTGGTCAGGTGATATTTCATTAATATTAAGACAAAACAAAAATGAATAGTTATTAAAAGCATAAGTCCAAATGAAATATTTTAAACATTGAGTGGCAACTCTGTCAAGATATTAAATAACCTTATTCGTGACTAGCTGTTGTGTCTTGAATGATTTTTTCTAAAATAAAACCATTGCCTATTTGCTGTAAATACCCAATGATTTTTTTTCACAATTTTCATGTTTACAAATAGGGAGTAATTCTAGCTAGGAGACTCTGCCCCTTTTTCAAACATTTGTTCAGAAGTGAGAAATTGCTCTCATTCCCGAAGCATCAAAATATTATGCAAAACATTAACTCCGTACTTTGGATTCCATGTCTTTTCTGGATCATGGTTTAAAAGTTGGTACAGAAAGCCACTGATTGAGCAAAAAGCTTCAAGAATGAATTGTTTCTATTTTCGCTGAACTGTGATTGACCTTTCAGGTGCTTGGGATCCCGATTTGAATGACATTTCCGATATGAAACGAAGGCTGGAAAACAACTGTATCCATTGGCTTAAAGCCAATCATCATCTCCTGTACAATTTTGAGTCCTATAATAGTACTTTCAGCGTCAACGTGGAACATTCCATGACGAATTTTGGCAAATTTATCGGAGTTGTGACTTGCAAACTTTGCGATCCACCTAAAGCTATTAAGGTGCATCTTGACCATCAGGGATTTAGCAAAGCTGGCAATTTCTACACCCATTTAAAACTAAAACACTTCAAGGACAAGCAATTTCGAACGATGGTCTATAAACCATATAAATAAATACCCGTAGATTCGATCAAAAGCAGTAAACCAATGAATCATCATAAGACTGTTTTCGTCTTGTTACTATAACATTGTCATTACTACTGGTTCTTTGTTCAATAACTTTTCAGATTATTTGGGGTTTGTTTCATCAAGACTCTAGAATCTATAGAATCCTGAATCTCAATCCAGAATCCAACAAATTTACTCCATGGAACATTCCCAATCCTTAAAATCCTGTCCACTCCTATGAAAGATTCTGGATTTTGGATTACGGATTGTACGATGGAACTAAATGTCTATACAGGATTCTGGATTGAGATTGAGGATTTTAGATTCTAGAGTATTGATGAAATAGGGCCCTGGTTTAGCGATTTTTCAGGTTTTGATTATTCAAAATTAAATACCTTTGGGATTTCCTGCTTAGGTTGTAGAGTTGCTTAAATAAAAGTATGAAAACATTAAATAAAATTGAGGTTTTTACTTCTGAAAATGCTATCAATAGTTCATTAGTAATAACAATAATAATAAAATGAAAGAGTTATTTGCCATTTTTGTAAGAGAAACTGTAAGTTGGTATTTTCTTCACTTTTTCCTTTTTAAAAAATTTACTATCAATAAGCAACTTCTAATTGAGCTGCTTTTGGTTTTTTGTTTAAAGTCAGCATTTTGATAGTTTAGACTAAACAGATCGATGCTAACAAGTTGCGGTTAGCTCTCCATTTTCCGCTGTTTATTAGCTTTAGTTTAATTTACGATTAGCAAAAATCTTTAGCAGTTTTCATCTTTTGATGAGTTTTCTTATTAGTATTGTTATTTGATAACTGACATATCTTCTTGACTTTCATAACAGACCCCTAGTAGTTGCCAAAATTTGAGCCAGAAAACTCAACGTTGGTGTCCAGTTATTTTGCTAGGATTTGTATTTTGTCCCATTAAGTTTATCCAAGATAGTTTTCACTTGCCTTCACTCATTGTTTTTGGGTATGAGCTAGCTACCAGAAGTAGCTTTCATTTTGAAATCCAATTTTGAGTACAACCTAAAACATTTTTAAGAAACTCACGTGTATTTCCAATGACAGGACCTCAATAAGAGTTATGTAAAATTTGGAAATCACTGTTCTGTCATTCTGAAAAGTTATGAAAAAAACTTTTGGTATTTTTTTTGGAGTAAATAAACACACATTTCTGAAAATTGCTTACAACTGTGGAATCCATCATGTAATTCACTTGAGCATTTTTCATTATTTCCTCAGATTTCAAAGTGCAATCGACTGTCTTACCAATCTATCCCATCCTACAGGAGCACGAAATCATCCACCACAAAGCAAAGCTTGCTGAAAGCGTGAATCGCTGGCTTTCTGCCAATCAGTCTTCACTCAGCTGTTTGCTATCTTTTGAGCGAAATTTCAGCACGACCTATCACGTGTCCACTGCCATACAAACGCGACTTATAGCCAAGATGAAGTGCAATATATGTCAGAGAGCAATGAATGTGCATCTTCTGAAGGGATACTGGAAATTATCCCATTTTTACAAACATGTACGTGCCAGGCATTTCACATTCATGGCAGACGATGATGACATTGTAAAATACGTTTATGACACCTAGGATCTTGAGGGATATTTGAAAAATAACAGTTTTAAACTTTATTAGTTCTATAGTTCGACAATTCTTCCTATGTTATTCCCCATTACTTATAATTTCCATTGATTTACTTACAAACTTTTGGATTCCCTGCTTAGGTTGTAGTTGCTTTAATAAAAGAAAAATACCGGTTTAGTAAATGACAAAGGTCCTTACTTCTGAAATTGCTGTCAGTAGTTCATTAGTATAGTTATGAAGGAGTTAAATATCAGCCATTTTTGTAGGGGAACTATTAAAGTTTGTCTGGTATACTTTTAATGCCACAAAGTAGCCTCCCTTTGACGTTGATATTTTAATTTTATTTACTATTTCATTTTATATAATGGCTATTGGCTGCAATTTCAGAACTTAGGATAAGCAATCCCAAATAGAGCTGCGTTTTTGTTTAAAATCAGCTTTTACTTCCATTGTTTATAGATCAGTTTTAGTATGATTTAACAATTATTTAAATTTCAGGTTTTTTTTTTTTAGTATTGGGATTTGTTAGGCCGAAATAAATACTTAGACTTTCTTAATTGACCCCATATAGTTGCCAACGTTAAGCCATAAAATCCAACGTTGGTCTTATTGAGTTATTTTGCGATGAATTTTTATTTTGTTCCTTCAATTTGGGCTTTTTAAAGCTAAAATTTTCCCTTTCCTTCTCGCTGTGATTGCATTGATTTTGTGTATGAGCTATCAGAATGAGCTTTCGTTTTAAAATCAAATTTGACAACCGCAACATTTGTATGAAAATCACGTGAATTTCCAACAACAGAAAGGCCTAATTAAAAATTTGGAAATCACGGTTCTGTAATTTTGAGAAGTTCTGAACATTTCTGTTAAATATTTTGAAGTAATTAAATAAACACATTTCTGAGAATTACTTACAACTGTGGAATCCACCATGTAATTCAATCGAGCATTTTTCGTTATTTCCTCAGATTTCGCTGTGCAAGAGATTGACTTACCAATGTATCCCATCCTACAAGAGCACGAAATCGTCTTCCACAAAGCTAAACTTGCAGAAGGCGTGAATCGCTGGCTTTTTGCCAATCGGTCTGCACTCAGCAGTACGCTTTCCTTTGATCGGGATTTCAGCACGACCTATCACGTTTCTTCTGCCATTAAAACGCGACTTATAGCAAAGATGACGTGCAATCGATGCCGAAGTACAATGAAAGTGCATCTTCTGAAGGGATATTGGACATTATCCCACTTTTATAAACATATCCGTGCCAGACATTTCACAGTCATCACAGGAGATAAACTTAATACAACATCTTAATAATTAAGGCTCTATTGGAAATACATTTTTGAACCAAGGATCGTGAGGGATACAGTGTAGGTACTTGCAAAATAACATTTTTGGACTCGTAACACAAACCTCTGGATTTTTAAATTCCTATATTAGTTATTAGTTATAGTTTAGAAAATTTTACTTTATTCTTTCCCATTATAAATGTTCATTTAATTTATTCCTTATTTCTACAAATTTTGTATGGTTTCAATGCAGTACTGATTAAAATTGGGGCCAATTACACCTTTTTTTAAAAAAAAGATAAGACATGCATGTGCCTACCAGGCAAGGCTAGACTGAATAAAGTTAGTTTTCTCTGACATTATGAGCTATTAATTTTATAATTTTTCCAAATTTTGATTTGATTCTCATTAAATGTAATAGAGAATATATAATTTTTTACAAAAATGTTGTTCCAATCAATGTTGTTTGGGAAAAGTTGTTGGGAAATCATATTTCCATCAAATATTCGAAAATGAAGCATGCATAGTTAAAAGCACCTTGTTTTTATTTTAAAATGCAACTAAAGGTCCTTATTGAAGGACAATGGCCATCCTCTGAAAGCCACTGAATTAGCGATTCAATTCCTAACACAGTAATATACTCAAACTTACATTCTATTATGATTGTTTTATTTTCAAATTGTCCGCTTGCACTATTTCTTTTAAAGTTGGACCTCAAGAAATTCTTCTGCACAAGGGAAGATTGGAAAAGAATTTTTGCAACTGGATCTTTAGTAACCACCATCTCTTGGATAATTTTGTGAATTGTGAGAGTATGTTTCATGTTTGTGTGATGCCATGTGAGGCAAACGCGAGTGGACTTATGGCAGTCACAACTTGCAAGTTGTGTTATCCACCTAGGGAAATTAAAGTTCATTTTGATCGAAATGGCTTCGGATGGAATACCTCCAATTTCTACACCCATTTGAAAAATCTGCATTTTAAATCGAAACAAAGCAGATATAAACTGGAACCCCTATAAAAATGGCTGTGAACTTTGAGTCCTAAATGACAATTTTTTAAATGTTCAGTGTATCTTTTCATGCCTAAATTTAGCCACTAATGTATGGTTATTCAACAAACTTGAGCATTAAAAGATTATTCTTGCTAGAGAATCATTTTTGATTCACTAAAAATCCTTTCTCGAACTAGTTCTTGTGTTAATTGATCTGCTATCCTGTAGGTTTTCTATTAAAATAGGTAAAACAGTTACCTTGAAGTTTAGGACATTTTCGTGCAAGATTTTGTGATGGAACATTTTCAAAATTAAAGTCTAATTTCTGTATAACACTTGGAGATCATTTCTAACTTTCAAAAATACTTCCACTATTTTTCTTCTTCGTCGAATATGCCTATGTAATCTGGAAAACTAGTGCAAGATGTAAGGAATTTGATTAGAAACGTTTTTGAACTTTATGCCTGTGCTTACTTAATTTGCTTTTCCAAAAAGAAATTATATAAAAAAGTATTTATAAAGTTACGACTATAGTTAGTTATACAGTTATTTATAAAAGGTCAGTCTCAAATTCCTGTCATTTTTCATTGTTTCCCCAGATTACCTAACGGATGCGTATGCTGGCAACAGGCAAGATAAATTCATCTTCCAGAAGCGAAAGCTCGCCGATGTCTTTAAACACTGGCTTTTCACTAACCGGCACCATCTTTCTACAACCATTTCCTTCGATAGAGATTTTGACATAGTCATCTATAGATCTTCTAACAAAACGAACAGTCTGGTAGCCGAAATTGATTGCAACCTTTGTGGTCACACCTCGAAAATTCACTTGACCAGTAAGGGTTGGACCACATCCAACTTTTACAGACATGTCAGACAGAAGCATTTTGCAAAAGACGCATTTGTGGAAAAGGCGATCGAATGACGATGATTTCGGAAAGCCACTGAATTAAGCTAGATTGCTCAAATCAAAATGTGTTATAATTTATTTATTTCTTCTTCTGTCAATTCAGGTCCAAATGATTTCTTAGAACAAACACGAAGACTGACAGAAAATTTTAACAAATGGATTTTATGCAATCAACACCTCCTCAAAAACTTTGTTTCTTGCGAAAATACTTTTAGTGTTAGCGTACTTCCTTCGACATTCAATGTTAGCAGACTTTCGGCCATTGCTACTTGCAAACTGTGCAACCCACCTCGGGATGTCAAGGTTCATTTTGAAAGAGGAAATGGCTGGACTACTTCCAATTTCTATACCCATTTGAAAAGTTGCCACCTAAAGCCTCGATACTGCATTAAATGACTTCAATTTTCTGTTGATTACTACATAATCCTGTGACTGATTAGATCTTACAGTTATGGGCAGACAGTTGCCAGTGCAGAAATTTGGAAAGAACCTAACTAGATTCTCTACATGGATATAGTTAACATACTGTGTTGGGATTTAACTGAAAATTAATGTTTTGAGTTCATCATGAATCTGACTTGTTTACTATTTTTAATGTGTATTGGCACAGAGACACGAGCTGTGCTTTCACAGAAGTGTCTTGGTTATACTGATAGTAATTCGTGCAATTGATGGACTGTTAGTTGTCCTTGTAGCATTTTAAGGAATAAAGTAACAAAGTTTGACAAATACCATAAATCCATGTAGTTATGCAGTATAATCCAAAAACTCACTAGTTTTGGTTCGTTTGTAATGTTTGGCTTTCTTTTTGATAATTCAGGTGTGTGCCTTAAGACTGCGCTCGAGGACACGTCGGATGTATTCACTCAACATAAAAGAAGAATTGCTAAAAATTTCAAGGCTTGGCTTTCGGCTAATTCTCACAATCTCAGATGCCCCATTTTGTTTGAGAGGGACTTTTCTATTCGTGTTTATGCCTGTTCGAAATCGGTGAACGGTCTGTCCGCGGAAATCATTTGCAATATTTGCGACCCTGGATGTCTGAGAAGCATTAAACTTACGGGAGGCATTAACTCCAACTTTTACAGTCACATCAAATGGAGACATTTCATCAAAAGTGGTTCGACTTACCGCAAACCCTGAATTATTTTGCCATATTCCTACGTACGGGTATCCCATATAAAACTTCCACATTATCGGTTCTTGACTGCTTAGTCTTTAAAAAGTTTCGTAAAATTCGCGCTTACTATTTTCCCCAAGTTTTTCTGTCTTGTTTATTTTTGAAACGCAATTCATTTGCTTTAATCACACTCAGAAAAACATCTCAGAGAGCCACTGAATGCAAATACATCACCCCTTCGAATCGTAATGTTATTTTCTTTTGATCATTCAGGTATTCGCGTAGTTTGGGCTGAAGATTTTGCTCTGCACGAACGAAGACTTTCAGGGAATTTCAAGACTTGGCTCTGTGCAAATTCCCAGTATCTTAAGTCCCCCATATTGTTTGACAGAGACTTTAGTATTAACGTCTATGCTTGCGCAAAGACGATAAGCGGATTGGCCGCAGAAATCACTTGTAATATATGTGGTCCTGCTTGCTCCAGAATCAGAATCCAAGGGGACTATGGCAGGGGATGGATTACATCTAACTTTTATGCCCATATTAAAAAGAAACATTTTATTGCTGGTATTTACAAGAAATGCCCCAAGAAATTGAAGGGTTCTGAAAAGTAACGATCTGTGGTTCAATCGGCATATCACGATTTCAGTTTGGTGGAGAGGTTATCCCACTATCATGAGGAGCCTTTATTATTTATTAGAAATAGTAGTAGACGTGGCAGCTTAATTTGTAAGAATCATCAGCACTCACCTTGACGTGAGAAATTTTATTTTGAAAATTGAAGTAGTAATATTACAAAGGTATTTTTTGCTATCGTACTTCTTAGTTTTGCCTGCAGCATTATAGAAGCAGTGTCAAAATCATAAGTTTTTCTGAAATTTTAATGTCCTGATTTTCAATAATTAAATTCAAACTTATCTATGTACGTTTTGAGACCTGATAGGTTGTCCTACGCAGTTGTCAAAAAATATCAGTATCATAAGTTTTGCAAGAATTTGTAATATCCAAAAAATGTTGGTTGATAATAAAAGCATAATTTTATCTATATTTTTGAGATTTGATGAGTTGTTAACAGAATTTTTAAGTTCTAATGATGTGTCGTAGAGTCAAATACTAGCAGGGTGTCTACCACCAGGGAATTTTGACGAGTATCTGTCCTAAAAGACTTTTCCTTCAATCCAGGTCGTCCGACTGAAATTCTGATGGAGATGAATGTGGATTGTGCTGTGGAAGAAAGAAGAGTTAGTGATAATCTAAAGCACTGGTTACGATGCAATGCCAACTCTCTCAAGAGCGCAGTCATATTTGAAAGAGATTTTAGCGTTGAGGTTTTCATTAATCCAAATTCGGGTTGTCTCGGGGCTTTCATAACTTGCAAGCTGTGCTACCCAGCTAAGAGACTTAAAGTTCAAAGGCATTTTGTCGGAAGGTACTGGATTCCCTCGGATTTTTACCGTCACGTCCGATGTAAGCACTGCAAACCCAAGGTTCAACTTGAGTCTAATGTGGTCGCTTTGATGCAAAGTGATTCCCATTTTCCAAACTGTTGACAAGTTTGATTTAATGGGTGTTGTGGTCATGCAGCCATTTGTGTTGTTTTTGTAATATTTATTGCAGTTTGGGTAAATTCTGCTTCTGCAATGTGTTTGAAAAGTATGTACAGGCTGACTACTTGTCATAAATATCCACTCCTTTCCTACAGTTATGAAAAGTTATATTTGTTATGGTTTTCTTTAATATTCCTATACACGTACATGCTTTTTAATATACAGCCCATGACATTAAATTGAAATAGGAAAATGTGGAATCATTTTTCACTTTTCCTTTGTCTGTTTCAAATTTTACAGTTCAAGACTTGTCATTAAGTCAATTTAAGATAGTTTTATCAAGGTGAAATAATTCATAGTTTCCATCTGTGCTATATTTCTAGAAACAACTCCTTCTTAATTTTAATTAGTATTTTATTATTACATACTGTAAACTGAAAAAACGAGAAGAACAGCATTTCCTATACACAATTCTATTAATTTATGGTGTTTCCAAATTTTGAGTGAAGAGCAGAGTGGTATTTTTGAGTTCAGAGGTCAGACTTTTCGTAGGGAAAAAGGGGGGTGGTCAGGGAATTTTTCTGGGAGATGTAGGGGGGTACTTTATGAAAAACAAATGTGAATGGTTACTTTTAAACTTAAATCCTTCACACCAGACTAGGCTTACTTCCGGCTACATGAAATTGAATTACACTATAATATCATTGTAGATATTGCATCAATCTATAGTCTTATTTTAAAGTCTTAAAAGTTTAGTGGTTAGCTTACACATACATTACTAAACCACGATCCAATTCCAATCCCCCCTGCGGGTTAAGCCCAATATTGATTTTTAACCTATAATTATTATGTTCAGAAAATACGATTCGTTTTCTTTGATTTTAAATTACCATTTGGTTGCTAAACTTAAATCACAGTCGGTGACATGGTCTGGATAAGAGCCACTGAATCCAAGCATGAAGCTAAATAATCTAGGTCAACGTTTTTCTATTGTTGTTTCTCCAGGTTTCCTACAGCCTGAGATTCCAGGTGCTCCTGTTATGTTCAGCTATATTCCAAGTGCACCACGAGTTAAACTCGAGTATCACAACGACCAAATGAAGCTAGAGAACAATATCAAAACCTGGCTTTCTGTTAATGGCCACCAGCTGTGCAGGACAGTCACGTTTGATGATACCTTTAGCATTGAAGTCTTTCCTGCCGAATCTCTCGTGTACAATCTTTCTGCCATGGTTACATGTAGGATGTGTTCCCCCGCAATGAAAATTAAGGTGCAAGGTGCTCTTGGTCGGAGATGGGTCACGTCCAATTTCATAGCCCATATGAAAAAGAAACATTTTGTAAAGCCCATGGAGGAAATCATTGTTGGAGTAAATTATATTTAAAACGTGTAGCGAACAAAACATTTTGTCGTAGACCCTAAGTTTCGCATTACTTTATAGTTGGTTTGATATTAATTTGTACGTGTAGGGTTATGCTCCATATTATTTTCTTGAAAACAATGAAAACTTTATTGGTTACACAGAAACTGCATAAAATTGAAGGAAGGTACATTGATATAAAATGTTAGTCCTATTCTAAAGCATTTTATTTATTTATTCTCAATTGACCAGCGCCGGATTTTTGTGAAAACATGCTGTAAATGAAATTCAGCTCAATTTGGAACTTCCAAAAAGGTTAGACTTATATCCTTCTGAAATTACTGACAATTTATTAATGATTGTAAGTAAAGGATTTAAGTACTAGGAGTTAAGCCTTAGCTGGTGCAGTGTAGTTAACGTCACAGGGAGGTCACTGTATAGCTAGCAGTGCATGTATGCTATACAATCTTGAGGCCCTCTTGGGTAGATTTAAATCATTTTATTTTGACTTTTTAATAAAGAACTCTTAAACTGAGCTGAGTTCCTAGTTATCTATCATGCTTTGCTATGTAAATATTGCAAAAAATGATTCCTAGAAATGTAGAAAATGAACTACTTTTAACGTCAGTATATCTTTGTTTTTATCAAGAAAAATAAACATTTTGAAACCTTTCTTCAGAAGTATTTGTAATATTATTTTTCTAAGAAATATAATCGCGATTTCATTTGAATTGCAACTCATATATGCAAAATAGTACTACAGTGAATATAGTAGGAATTTGTCAATCTTTAATCATTTTTATAAAGATTTGCAAACTATTGCTGAGAAATACCATTTTAGTTCACCAAGCAATACATTATATTTAGTGCTAGGGTTGGGCATTTTTCATTATTAAATTTACTTTTCGAGAAAACTAAGACATCAAAAACTTGGCAGAAACCATAATTGGTTTTTAATCATTGCTCACTTGCATAGGCCTACTGCTTTCAATAATTCACACTTTATGGCCATGTCACACAACAGTTCATAAAGAGAGATAACGGTCTTTGAAATCAGCCACTGAATCTGACTCGATAAATATTCTTGAAGATTTATGGATTGGTGTTCATTGCTTATAACCAGGTTTTTTCGGCATCTATCCCGAAGACGAAGAGGCAATATTGACTGAAGTATTTCTAGACCAAAAACGTCTCGGCGAGAAATTGAAAACCTGGTTAATATGCAATCAGCATTCCTTCGATGTACCAGTACTTTTCGAGAGAGATTTCTTAATAACCGTTTATGCTACACGATCCAAGACTTACAACCTTTCAGCCGAAATCACTTGCAACTTGTGCAATCCTTCTGATATTATCACCTTGCAGGGAAACAGTGGTATTAAGTGGTTTGCATGTAATTTTTATGCCCACATGAAAAAGAAGCATTTCAAACGATCGTTTATTAAGGGTTATAAAAGCCTTCTTAATTAAGGTGGTAACATTCGTAGTTAATTTGGTCAAAATAAATGTTTTAAAAGCTGATTGTTTCTATACAGGGTAGCCAGTTATTCTGTATTCATGTTGAAGTAGCCGATAATTTGTATTAATATTCTATATATCTAATATTTGAGATTAATATTTTACAAGTTGAAGCTTCCTAGCCAAATTGTCTTCCCATATATGCAGAATATTTAAAAAAAATTAGATTGTGTATTTAGTAGTATAATTGGTATAATAATATACTGATTAAAGAAGTGTTCAGGTGCAATATTTTGCAAAATTCATGTTCCTCCTTAATGAGCGTTACGTCAAACCGTTAATTGTATTTAAGAAAATAGGCCTAGTATTTGTGAATTAGGGGAATTGCAAGGAAAGCTAGCTATCTTATGCTTTCAATGTCAGCTTCACATTTATCTTCATTAAAGTTCGTGTGTAAATATAACTGTGCAATGGGGAAGAAAGGAAGTGAATGAACTGCAATGTGAATCTTCTACTTTTTATGCATGAAACGAGTTTTTATTTTATGTATACGATTTTAAATGTACCAAATGTCATTCACATTTGACGAAAGTACGATGCAAGGACATTGACTTCAATTTATTTTGGAAGTAAACGACTCGCCAACGTTGTGCTGTTGCTGTTTATAGTAGTTGGTATTTTCAGCTTGGATGTACCTTCCTTTTATTATTTTTCTGTGGTCCTGCAACTGTGCACATTTGAAGGGTATTTAGTTGGTATTATGCATGTGTCGTTCCTTTTCCTTTTATCGATCTGTGTTTTGTTTTGATTCTCATATTATACTTTATCAGAGCATTGTACCATTAGGAGATTTAACGTTTCTTCATTTTGTGTTTATTGAATAAAGTATTATTATTCCTGAAATCAAGTTGATTGTGTCTACTTGATGGAATCAATTTGAACCAGTTAAGGCTTACATCTGATACAATCATGGTGGCAGGCGTCTTATAATCAATATTTTAGCTTCTTTAGCTTATACTTTTAAAATACGGTATATTTCAAAAGTATTTTTAACATTTTAGATTCTAGTAGCATACTGTGGTCATTGGTCTTTTACTGCTAGTCTTCTTATGCTCTGATTGAAGCAAAAAAGACGACGTTAATGTTATGAGCTTATAGTAATTTAAGGAGCAAAATAAGTTTTAATTATTTATTGTTTAAAAAAAAAAAGGTGTTAGATGGAAATCTTTAATTTTTTTGTAGCATCAGCACCAATCCAAATGGTGGATACTTGTAAAGTGGAGCATCAGCCAGAGCTTGCAGAAAGCCGGGTAAGTGCCTTATATTTAAAAGCACAAAAGTCTTTGTTTTGGATTTCCTTAATTTCAATTAAATTATGTTTAACCGATATATTTTATTTCAATAGCCTGAAGATAAGACTTCGCCGGAAATGGATTCATTCAGTGCATCTACAGAAAAGGTCATTTTTTTTTCTGGAAAAATAAAATAGCAATAGACCGCCTTCTTTAGTTAGTTTTTTTGTAAAATTAATTATTTTCCAAATTTGTAGGAAGAGTTAATTGCTGGTAGTGGTCTATTCCTGACCCCTAGTCAGAAACAACTTATTCTGTTTCACAGCGAGGGTTCCCCAGCAGAAATTATTAGAGCCACATTATCCTGCCTCTATACTTCTGAACAGTTGGCCCAGTTTTCGGCCAAAGGCCAGCGTAATTCTAAAGCAATACCCAAAAAAGTTCTAGATACTATTAGGGGTAAGCAAATGTGTCATTTTTGATTAAAAGTAAACAGAACTGAACAAATTCATTAATTTTCTCAACAGCACTGGTCATTGCCCATAGTGATGCCAGCCAGCCCAAGCTCAGCCCAAGAACCTTTAATAAAATTGTCAATAGAAAATGTGCAACGGCCAGAAGAGCTACAACTAAAAAACTGGAATTTAGCAGTTCGTCAAATTAAGTTCTGTTAGGTTGATTAGTTGTATTTGTAATGAAATGTGTTAAGGCAGGCCTAATTAATTGTCATGTAATTACAATGTAAATATTACTTCTGAATCTAAGCATAAAGATTATTGAAATAAAAAACTATTATATTGGTGCCGAAAGTGTAAAATCTTTTTTGGTTTGAAAAATAACACAATGAATGTGTAGTTTTCTGCCAGTCTGTGATGTTAACTGTAGTGATATAGATAGCATATGACATAAGATTTGTAACTTATGCAAGTGAGCATGCAATAGACAAAACGTGCAAACCGTGGAATTGCAAATCTGTGAAACTAAATTGAAGGGTCTTTGTTTCAGGTCCCCGTGAATTTTCGCCTAGGGTTGTTAAATCTTCGCTTGACCCTGACTTGAAGCACGCACTCGAGTCCGAAGTGGTTTCGGTGGAGAAGGGAAGGCTGGCCAATGTGCTTCAGAAGTGGTTCGATCACAATGAGCAACTCTTCATACACCCCGTTTCTGTTGCAAACCATTTGGATATTTATGTTTACAATTGTGTATCGGCATTTCACACCTTGGCTGCTGATGTCATTTGCCTTATTTGCTGTCCGCCTAGAAGTATCAAGCTCCAGGGAGATTTTGGGAAGCCCTGGTTACGCACTAACGTCTACAAACATTTTCAAAGGCACCATTTCAAAACACCTATTCCACGCATAAGAAAGCCGGAACAAAAGCAAGCATCGACTTTTCCTGATGTAAAACTATTCACTAAATCTTTGTCCATGTCTTTTCGTTAATTTAAGGTTGTGCATATATTTCACACATTATTGGTATTTCGTAAATAGCTGTGATTGTACATTTTTCGTTTATTTATTTAATTTTTTGTCTTTTTTGGTTTGGTTTTAAATCGCCTGAATTAGCTTTGCTTTTTTCTGCGGTAGCCCAACATTTTGGTTAAAAATTCAATTTCCACATCGTTTGGAGTCTTTGCTCGGAAAGCCACTGTAGGCCTACTGTCCGTGTAGGGAAAAAAACTTGATTTCCCATTGATAGCTTCTTAATTCCATCTTTAGGTGCCTGGTTCAATTTTGAGAGAAATGAAGACTACTTGGTCATGGATATAGTTGAACACAGAGAGAAACTTTGCCAGCATCTCAGAGCATGGCTTAAATTTAATGAGGGACTGTTGCAACAACCCGTCTATTTAGAAACATCTTTCGACATTAGGACTTATCCTGATGTGAACTTGCCAACTCGGGTTTGGGCCGATTTGACTTGTAAACTCTGCTTTCCTCCAGCAACATTAAAAATTCAAGGAGGCTATCGTGGCCACACATGGATTATTTCGAGCTTTATTCGGCACATGAAAGGGAAACATTTCAAAGCTTCACACGTTTTGGAAAAAAACAAACCCAAACATAGAGTTAGCTTAAGATCAAAGCATTACTAAATAAGGCCAGTAGCGTGTTATGTTGTGCCATAAGCTACTGCCCATGATTGTCATGGCTTGACTTAACGTCAGTAGAATTCAAATGATTTCATAATTGTTTTGTGTTTGCCAAGTTTTATTTCACCTTTGTTAAAGATTTGACACATGCACACTTATGTTTTCCATAACATTTGGGTTGTTTTAAATAGTTCCTGCATTTTACAATTGTTTTTAATCTTCCTACCTTCTAGTCCAATTTTCCTGCATGAATGCTGATGTTTGTAAGATAGATTCAGTTAAATAAAAGGTTCCTTTCTAGAACGACTCTACCCAATCCTTTTTCTTTGAATCTGCAAAGTCGGCATTTATTGAATAACTACGGAGTAATGTGCACATTGTGTGTGTTTTGATGCTTAGCAAGGGGAAAATTCCGAAACATTATTAAAATCAATACCGGTATACTTGAATAAATCAATAACTTCTCAAAAAGGTTAAACTCTATGCTTTAAATGCAGGAAAAAAAGGTCTTGCGTTTTTCATAATTTCCAATCATTTCATGGCTAGTAGGAATTGACTTACACATGCTCTGTCTTTTATTTGTCATCGTGCTTTTTCAAAAATAACTATGCGAATTTTTTAATTGTCAAGGACTTTACTTGATCTCCATTGAAAGCCACTGAATCTAAGTTTAATGTTCCATTTAAAAATGTGCGTTTACATTTTGATTCTCGTTTAGGTATTCTTGAGGGCACTTTCAAAGTTGAAGAAGTGGCTTCATTCTCCTATGAGGATGACCAGAGAAGACTAAGTCATAAATTGAAACTTTGGGTATTCTGCAATCAGCATGTACTCAATACCCCTGTTACTTTTGAAACTGATTTCAGTATAAATGTTTACCCTTCGAGATCTCCTCTGAACAGAGTTTCGGCCGACGTAATTTGCAAACTGTGCGATCCGTCAGTAACAATTCGTTTGCAAGGCGGTTACACTGGGAAATCATGGAACCCGTATTGCTTTGTTAGGCACATGAAATGCAAACATATTAGGCATTTTTAATGCCTAATGCTAGTTTTTGTGTAGACCAAAACAGAAATTATAAACATTCTTGTATTTATCAGCAGTTGTACTTTGTAGCACAATGGCGTGTACCTTTACGCAATGTTGTCATTAAAACCAAAATGCCCATGTATCATTTTTAAAATGAAACTATGTCATGCACATTTCTTGGCAAATAGAGATGAATCTTCATTCTTCGGTATTATCGGCACATAATGCATTAGTCTCTATAGCATGCATGGATTATTTATCTGATTGAGAATTGATTTCTGTTATTAATCGAAACAGCTGCAAGTTTAATTCCTATTACTTGATACATATCGACTCAAGAAAAAATTCTGGAAATATTTACCAAGGATTGCATTTCTTGTTCTAATTTAGGCATGGGAGTGGTCCATCCGAACTTGCTGCCGGATGTCGAAGAACAATCCCAATTTCTTAGCGACCAACTAAGGTTACAAACCCAGTTGTCGGTGTGGCTTTATAGTAATCAACAAGAGCTGAGAGTGCCTGTAAAATTTGAAACTGATTTTTCCTGCACCGTGTTTCCTTCGCGGTCCTGCGCCAATCGGGTTTCGGCCGAAGTAATGTGCAACTTATGCTCACCACCGCACAGACTCATGTTGCAAGGGGGTTACCACAGAAGCCACAATAGCTGGAATGCTTTCGTCTTTCAGGATCACATGAGAAAAAAACATTTCAAAAATCCCTTTGCTGGGTACAGGCCACCTAAATTTTAGGCTAATTATAGATTTTTCACAATGTCTCACTTGACAATAGTTTCCAGACTTATTATTATTCTTGATAATACTCATTTTTTTTCCACAAAACCTTTCACTTCAGTGGGTGAATCCTTAATTGCTGATAAAGCATTACACATAAGTGTCTCCTAGGTCAGGACGTCATTAAAATTCATATTTTAGCACTGGTAATAAAAATGGATTATTTATTCATAGAACAAATTTTTTTCATGATGGGAAATCCTGGAAACTGGAAATATTGCAATATACTTAACTACTTATCAGATGTTTCAAGAATTATGTTCATTTGATGTTCATTTTAATCCATAAAAATATTTTCTATGTCATAAAATGACCAACGAAGTCTTACTGTTTGATAGGGAAAAGGGCATAAAAAGTATTACTTGTGAGCTGGGACTTTCTGAATTGTCCCATTTATAATTAAAACATTTGGATTGATTTTGATGGTATTTCTTTTGGGAAGTAAGGAAAGTGCTAGTGCAAACTTTCAAAATTTAAGGGCTTCCGTAAAACTTAGCACTTCAGACTCGGGGACGGTCTTGAGAGTGAAAATAGCCACTGAATCTGATTTATTATTAAGACTGATCAAGATTTATTAATTTATATTCAGGTACTATGACTTACGGATTGTCAAGGGATGCCTCGAAGATGTCGGAGGATTGCTCAATGTTTCAAAAGTCTCGACAGCGGCTATTTCTCATACTTAAAGCCTGGCTCCTTCAAAATCAGAGATTTTTAAATACGGGAGTCTATGAAACTGATTTTGCTGTGGAAGTTTATGCTATGAAACCACCATGCACTCGAATTGCGGCTAATGTAACGTGTAAATTGTGCTATCCTCACAAACGGATCAAACTTCAGGGACTTTTGAAGAGCAATGGTTACTCATGGATTGCTTCTAGTTTGTACAGGCATTTGCGAAGCAAACATTGCATTCCTGAATTGATGGAAAAAGTTGGTTTAGCTGTAGAAAAAGAGCCTTTTCTATAAAGTTAGGAGCAATAATGATTTCGGTATAAAGTTTATATTTATCAGGTCTTTTTGGCAAGAATTTATACTATTTTCATATAAAATGTGTTTTGTGAACTTTTTCTCTGAAGGCCATAATTCTCTAGTTAAGAGTTAGTTTAAGTACGAACCTGTTTAGTTTCTCAAATTAGAAATGTTGCGGGAGAAATATGTTTACGTTTGTTTATAATTTGACATTTAGTTATGCTTCTAGTCAGCATTTGATGGTATCGTATCCTATACAGAAATATTTTGCAAATTCTCTCTGGGTATTGGCAATTGTTTGTATTTTGAATTTTGACATACTAGACTAACTTCAAACGTATTTGATTATAATTTATTTTAACCAAGTGCAGGGGTCACAGATGTCCTATGTTTCTCTAGCTATATCTGGAAAATCTCCCCTTATTTTCTATATCTTGTCCATTATTTATACATTGTCACTTAATTTTTGCCTAATTTCTATAAAATGTATGAGCTTTTAATTCATAAAAAATTCATGTTTGGACCAATCTCTCATTTTTTTGAACGAATTCATTAGAAATTTTTTTTTTTTTTTTTAAATTGATATAAACTATGGGAAAAATGAAAACATCAGTTAAAGGAATCTTTGTTTCATAACCGCGTGTGGTTATATCTTTTGTAAGAAAATATTGTGCTTTACACGGAGAAGGTCTCGAGAAAAAACTACTGAATATCACATTAGCTTAAAATATATAACTGGAACTTTTTTATGATTTTTCAGCTGGCAATTATTATGAGATTGACATTGAACGAATAAGGTTCTTGATCGACTGCTGGTTGACATCTAGTAGGATGGTATATGATATCCCTTCTTGCAATGCTAGTCATTTCGGAATCGCAGTTTATGACTCAGAAACGCAAATAGGAACACTGGCAGCTGACGTAACTTGCAATTTGTGTACACCGCCTAAAACACTGAAGTTAACGTCGAAACCAGGACCCCCAAACCTTGGTTCAAAATGGAGTGTATCCAGTGTTTACAGACACATGAAATCTTTCCATTGTGTGTGCAAATTGGAAATGGATGGACAACTTTTTGGTGTTTAGAGGGTAGTCCAAATTAATGTGGTGGCATTTCTGGAGCCAAGAAATATGTCACGCAGAGGTTCTACTTTCTGCAAAGTCCTTCAAGAAACTATTGAGTCAGACAAATTTGTCTATTTTTTCAATAAAATCATTTAAAAAATAAACGAAATATACATTAGTGGCTTTTTAAAATGATATGAAGCAAAACAAAAGTGCTTTGTTTTTATAAAAATAAGTTGAAATAGCGCACTAAGGCAACCCTGTGATACTATTTGTTATAATAAAGAAATTGACAATGAATATTAAATCCTCATTCTCTGATCAGATAGGCTGATAGTGCATCTCGCTTATTACTTCTTGTATACAGTGTAACATGTAAAAATACCCTAACATTGAAAATGGTTATTTATCATAAATAGTAGGCCTACACTCATAGCATGTACTTGAACTTATGTAGTTTATTTTACCAAAAAAATCCACTTTCTCTTGGTATGTGGACAGATCACTTTTATACTCAGTGTAGCATTGTATTTCAAGAGTTTATTAAGTTGAATAATCAAATTAAGAATTAAACTGCCATTTGGAAATGGTCTCGAGAAAGTAATGTCACTGAATCTCAAAAGATTAGCTGACATTTCATGAAAACCTTATTTTTATTACAGTATGTACTCCTTCAGATATACTCTTGAAAAGCAGAGTTGAGGAAGAGATGGACGAATATTACCATCACAAAAAGCGACTAGGCAAAACAATGAAAACCTGGCTGATTAGTAATCGCCAATTCTTCAATTGTCCAATAGCTTTTGATCAGGACGTAGATGTCACAGTTTATCCATCCACGTCGCAATCCAATAGTATTACTGCCAAAGTGACTTGTAGAATGTGCTATCCTCCTCGGACTATAAAATTACAAGGGGCTTACAAAGGCAAAGGGAATGCCTGGATAACATCCAGCTTCACCAGACACATTAAATCTAAGCATTGGAATTTGATGTGATGCATTGAAAAGAATTAACTGATTGATTCTGAAAAATTATTTTTGAATGACTAAGCCATTTTCTGATAAAAAGGCAATTTGAACAATTGTGATAAAAGGAATTTATAGTGCATGTACATATAGAGATTTATTGCAAGGATGTGATAGGTGAAAATTGTGAAATGTGTGTTAAAATGTAATGTTTATAAAGAATTTGACAAAATTCTCTTAAGAAAAAAAAGTAGAATTATTGTGACGAATTTCTGCATAAAAATTTAAATTTGTTTGTTCTACAGAAATGAAAACTGTTTAAAAACAAAAAACATGATCTATCTGCAGAAATCCTGAAGATTTTTATTTTCTGCAGAACATTATTGTAAATTTTGTTCTGCAGAAATTCTTTACGTTAATTCAGAAATTGAAGACCTGAGATTAATTTATTGTTTTGAGAAAAATGCGTTTAGAAAAAATCCAGATTCATTGCGTTAAAAGTAGTTATTTTAAAATTCTGAGCTTAATTTTAAGATAGAAACGTGCACTTTGGTATAGGCACCTTCACATTTTGGTTCCCTAGAAGAAAATCTACTTGTTTCGAGTCCACTTTAGCCCTATACCTAAATTTAGGTAGTGGTACCCATTATCCTCGAAGGTTTGCACATTGTGATTCTGGCTTTTTTCATTTTTTGTGGTCAAAACTTTGGTTAAGATGTGAAAAAAGTGAAGAAAAGTAGGTACCCCTATTCACATACCTGCATTTTTGATAACAGGGCCATTAAACAAGCCTACTGTTGAATTTAGGGCCCTAGCTACATATTTAATGCTGCAACTTGAACACATATTTTTTTTTAAAAACAAAAAGTTTTATTTAACTCTTTAATACCCACCGCATGGCAAATGAAACGCATGCACCAATTCGGAGATGGTCTCGAGAATATTGAAAGCCACAAAATCAGAGGACTCAAATGAAAAATCTTTAAAGTGTAACCTTTTTTGATTCTGCATTCAGATGTATTGTGGGGAAAGAAGGTGAAGGAGAACGAATATAACCAGCACAAAAGGCGACTTAGCAACACCTTGAGATCCTGGATCCTCTGCAATCAACAATTCTTCAATTGTCCAGTTTGTTTTGACGACGACATCGACGTCACGGTTTATGCCTCAACATTAAAATCTAATAGTATTACCGCCGAGGTGACTTGCAGGTTATGTGAGCCACCGCGAATAATCAGACTGCAAGGATGTTATAAGGGCCAGGGAAACTCCTGGATAACGTCCAGTTTTACTAGACACATGAAAACCAAACATTGCAATTGGGGCGAAAGCTGAAATATTTTAAAGTACTATCCAACTGGCTGAGGAGGCTCGGATGTGTACTGTGCCGCATATCCCAACTACGTGCAGTTTATGTCAGAAATGTAATTTTAAAATGGGGGGGAAAAAAACCAAGACAATTTCTGGAACTCCGTATTGCAAGATCTTGTCTGGTCTGCAATGCCCCACTTGATATTTAAACTATAATTTTGATCAGTTCAGTTTTAGTTAAAAGTGTATATTGTCCTGAAGAAATTTGTGTTCCAAAATGAGGCTCTGTGCACATGCATATTCCTGCAAATAAAATGTAATTGGCATGTGCCCCATTTCGGAACAAAAGTTTCTTCAGGACAATATTAGATTGGCATACTTTTTCGCAATGTCTACAGAGACCTGCAAAAGCGTTTACAATAAATTAAATCTGTAACGTTGGATATTTTGGGTGTTCCGACAGGGATGAGTTAAATGAGCTCCTTATATAATATAGATAAACTCTTGTTTTCCAAAGTGTCATTGGAACACCCTGCTAATCATTTTCGTTATTCTTTATTGCATAATGTCGCCTTCTTATTAAAAGGATGAATAAAATTAATATCTAAAAAAAGTTTGAATTTATTTTTCTTAAAAATGTCTGTGAACAATTCAGATTTATCTCACTTAAGCAAACGAGACGATTTCCCCAATCGATGTTTTAATATAAGTATTTTACTTAAAATGAATGCCTTAAATTGAAAAAAACAAAACTCAAATTTTAATGAAAATCTAAGGAAATAACATCTTTTAAGAGAGAACAAAATTTTAATTGGAATGAATTTTTAGCCAAGTTCTTACCTTGATGATCTCACATGCCAAATAAAATGGCATCAAGATAGATATATATGAAGACTGTTCTCTCTATAATGATATATAAAAGGCAAATTGCATTGTTGCAATGAATTTTAATTGTACTTTTACACTTACTTACCTTTCAATGTTCAGCCAAACACCTAATCGCAAGTAGAGCAGTCAGGACCTAACTCAGGTTAGATATCCATTGAGATAAACAATCATTAATGATTGTTTCTACTTAATTTAGTTCAATTTGGAGAGAAGTTTAAACGGCGACGATGCAGGAGTTGCTATCACAGATGGCGAGATTGCGGAGCATCATCTCAGGTTGCTGGGAAAAAGGCAAGAATGACCTGCACCAAACATCCAACCCTGTGCAGATCTTGCCTGAATTTAGCGCTAGGAATCAGCTAATTACACTTGAACTATACCGTGGTTTACGTATTCAAAGAACTATTACAATACATGTAAGGTCAATATTTCCCACCTGCTCTTAGCAGTTATTGCAGAGAAAAGTACCTCCACACACTTCGTTCTCATTTTTGACACTTAAGAAAATTTGGCATAACAGGCGAAAAAATTCATCCACTAAATAGCCTCAGTGTTAATTTTTTTAAGAAAACAAAAAAAAATTTAAAAAGATAATCATGCTATTTTGCCTTCTGACTCCAAAGGCATGTTCTTATGTTTGGCAAATCTTTTTTTCCTTCCTCGGTTCTTAAAATATGTTTAGAATTCGTTTAGAATATATGTAACCACGGTATTCTGATGAAAATGATATCAATGTTACTTTAACAGAAAATCTATGAAAGTTGTCATGGTGCAGAATTCTATTGGACAATAAATGTTATTTTGAACTGGGTTTTCATTTTTTCATTGACTACCAAGTCTACTTACTGTAGCCAATCCGTTGTGGAACTTAAAGTTGGTATTTGTTAAAAGTTTTGTAAGCACTCTCATTAATGAGAATCAAAATTATGAAGAGTAATTTTAGGGTTCAACAAGTATAAGGATAGAAAATTTTTTTGGGGATTTATTGTATATTTAATAATATGCAATGTTAATTGATATATCGCAAGGATCCGTTTAGTGAGCTAAGTATTAGGAAGTTACTACATCCATGTCTCTTAACATCGCTCTTAAAACCACTAAAGCATTTTCTTTTATTTCTCGATCATTTCAATACTTCTGCCATCACCTTATAATATTATTATTATAGTGATCTGATTTTGGACCGATGTTCTAAAAGGCCTATAGCTTTAAATTGAAAGCTAAAGTTAACATATCAGGTTTTATTTTATTTTTTTTCGTTGATTTTTTTTTCATTCAGCATGTATATTTGATTTATTCCCAAGGTGGTAAGGAGGTGGTTAAACGCAAATCATCCTGGACCGTATACGATTTGGTGCAAGCTATTCAAGCGGTTAAGAGTGGGCAAATGAATGTATTGAAAGCATCGGTTCATTTCGGAATCCCAAAAAGCTCCCTGTACGACTATGTGAATGGAAGGACTGGTGCCAGACTACGACTTATTAAACGTTTGCCTCAAGAAGCCGTAACAATAACTCAAGTTAACGAAGCAATTGGAATGGCATTTCCATATTTGTACATGCAAAACTCTAGTACTAGCACTATCACTAAGTATCAGTGTGGCCCACCGCCACCTTAAGGCACAATTTCAGCGAGTATTATGGTCTGTTCAGAAACTTTTTTTATACCTTAACTTGTTCGGTTATTCTTTGATTTTATTTAGTACAAGTTAGTTTTCAGGACTACGAGGTATAAAGCACACCGCATTATCATTTTTGAGGATTATATAATTTTACTTGTAGTTTGTAGACGCCTGAATATTACTCCAATTTATAAGACTAGCTTTATTTCGAATTCTCTAATTTATAAACTTATGCCTTTGTCCACCGATTTTAACTATCATATGCCTACTCAGGTTTAATTTTTCCAATTTGTAGTTAAGAAAGCATAACTGGGAAAAATCTGGTTGTTTAATAATTCTACCCGAAAAGGATTTGCAAGGTTAGCATTTTGCATAATTTGAATTATTTTTAAAGTAGTTCCAGTGAATAATATCCCTATTAACACTTGGGATGTTTTCCCCAATATTTGAGGCACATTTTTTGTTTCTATATTTGTGACGTAATTAATTTCAATCCCTGCATGGCGGATGACTAATCTCTGGCTACTATACTGCAAGGTGATTGCTAATTGGACTGTCTACTAATGGCTTGGGTTGATATTACTGCTTACTTGCTTAGGCCCCCTACTGCAAATTTAGCTGTAAAATAGCAATGAAAGTACTATCGATTTTTACATTGCATTTTAGGAGAGCAAAGGCTAATTTAAGTTTCACGTAGAAAGTTGTATACCTATTTGGTTATTATAGGTGGTGCTAGAATCATTCTTAAATAATTAATATTTTCTTCTCTAAAATCTTTATTTCTTATTAACTATTACTTAATCGCAGTCCATCAGGATTGCATAAAACATCATTCCTTACCAATTATTTTTCCAATTTCCGTGTATATTTTACGGCCATATGGGATTTGGATGCTTTTACAATTGTTTTAATATTAGCAATATATTTCTGTATTCATACCCAGTTTTCTACTTTTTTATTTGTAACGTTACTTAAGTAACGCTTATCTTTTAGATTCCAAAGTGCCTTGTAGTCAGCTTTTTAAAAATAAATTTGTTACCGGTATTAATATGATTGATATATTTATTATAAAATCCTCTTTGAATAGTTTCATTATTTTTAATAACATAATTTAATTTTATTGCATATATACATACGATGTTATGATGTTCTTAGACCTTTTCTATAAAGGTAGGGTACCATACAAGTACTAAGACTGAATACTAGTATATAAGTATAAGCAAATGGACATCTGTCCCAGCATTCACTAGTTTGCTTTAAGAAATATCCTTCTATAACTTACACAAAGTAAACAATGGCCAGGCCCTTTTGGATGTTTAGGCTCCTCAGCATCTTACGTCTAATAAGACGTATTTTATTTCTTTCCAGACATGTCGGCCCCCTCGTTGACCCATAGATCCGTGGTATTCCCATCACCATTTCAAGGTAAAAGAACTAGGAAGTGGTCAGCAGATAGTCTGCAACGGGCAGTTCAAGAAGTACTCTTACATAAGCTATCGATTAATTCTGTTGCTTTAAGAGCTGGCATTCCCTTTGAAACATTAAGACGTTATGTGTTGAAAGTTAGAACCGATATGGAAATGGCATCTAGTACCGGACATGCTTCTTTCTCGCAATACTGGCCCAAAAGTGAAACATTTGACCCATGATACAAATAACTATATTAACGGAAATGTTACCAATCGCTGATGTGTATTTGTCCATTGTGTTTTATTTATTAAATGACATAGATAGATGTGATTCCATAAACTGCTTGTTTATATATCTGTGCAAACAATTAGTTTCACATCCATGTGCATGAGGGAAATTTATTTCACAACAAGAAACATTACAGTACTTTACAGAAATTTCAAATTTCTCATATGCAAAAATACGTCTTTATTTTCTGATACACGTATACATTCTATTAAAGGCACTGTAGTCCACATTGTAAAGGTCCACTCCACGGCGTTTACATCTAACAAGGCACATTTATTTCTTTGCAGAAATGCCCACACCCCTGTTACATATGCTTACATATCACCGTAGAAGGACTTCAAAGTGGTCATCAGATTGTATGCAGAAGGCCGTGCAAGAAGTGCTTGTACAAAGGCAATCGATCAAATCTGTGGCGATAAGTCGCAACATCCCTTTTGAAACTTTAAGACAATACGTTAAGAAAGCGAGAAGAGACTGGAATATCTAGTCCTGGTTCCCAGTGTTGACTGGTTTAATATTGTGCTTCAGCTACTAAGTCATAACTTAATTGTCAGTTTTATTAATGCATTTAATAAAAAATATATATTGTGTGAATTTTTTTGACATTCACTTTTTAAAAGCCCTTGACTGTATATTATACACTGTAGTAATAAGAGTATTGCATAACAAGAAATAGTGATAGTGTAGCCTATCTTGTATGGAATCGTCTTTTGGTTTTTCTATGAAAAACTTTTGTTCTGAGCTCTTCGTTTCGATTGTTTTTTCCTTTCTGATCCCTCTTCTTACATATACGGGGCGACTGAATCACAGAATCGACATCTGCATTTTTTGGTATTTGCTAATCACACGCTTAATTGTTGGTGCACTTTTGACCCTGGTTCACTTTGTACAAATGAAAATGATTAAATTTGCAGATGCACCGGGAAATTGGCGACAAGATGGCGATTTTCCTTTGGAATTGTTGAAACTAGATCCGAGCATGGTTTTGTGGAACCAGAAACATTTCCCTGATATCACAACATTAGGTGGTTATTCCATATCTTCCAACAGTGGCAGTGTTACCGATCCCAGTTGCGCCAAGCCTGTTCGTGTAAGTAATTGGCAAAGAAAATGTTGAGTTGGGCATGCAGATTAGCTTATAAGGCCCTTAAAATTCCGAATTTTCTAAACCAAACGTTAACTTAAGTCTTTATGTCCTTATTAGGACCAACTACTTAACTATATTACGGAGGAATGGATGGTAATTATCGAGTGCAGTGAAACCATTGGAAAATTTGTGTGCAAATTAATGGATGCACTTTTCACGAGTACTGAGATGGCAACCTCTTCTGTTACTGGAAAAATGTCCAGTAAGTCGTGTGAACCCAAGCAGCCTTTGGACCCTAAAAAAACCAACTTGATCATAGGTACAATTTAAAAAATCTGTTCTGATGTGCTTAAGCAGACCATGAATAATTCAAGATATTTATGTATTGATGTTGCTTTGTAGCATTCTCCTTGCAAAAATTTCCACATGAAACTGCCGTGACAGTAAGGCAGAAAATGGCACAGAAATGCAAAAGTGAGGGAATAAAGCAAAGAGAAGTGACTCTGAGACGAAAACATGAGGGCTCGTAAATGGCAGGTTTCTTCATGACACCAATAACAGAGGATCCAATGTTTACTTGATTCTGTTCTCTACTGTTGTTGTTATTGTACTGCAAGAACATAATAAGACTAATTTTTGATTCACTTTATGAATTCATTGAACATCTATCATACTTTGTATGCTTCAGAAAGTTATAACAATAACTCTTTCTTGCCGATTGTTGTTTGACAGCTCTCATAAGGTGTATTGTTACAGAAGGAAAATGGAAATTGAAATGTTTACATTCTGTTAAAGACAATAAAGACTTAAATCAGCATCATCGGTACAGTTTTTGGAAAAAAATACGTTATTGATTTAGTTTAATTAAATTAGCCTCTGAAATTCACTGACATTTGAGTGTGGTAAAGGGAATGTATAGTTGGCGATTTGATCATTTCAATTTGCGGCTGCTTTAATTTAAAAATTCAAGTAAATTGAATAGCAAAAGTTTTTACTTTTGGAAATAACTGATGAAAATTTCAATCCATGGATTGTCGCCATTGTTGTTATCACATGATGTCATAGGGAGGGCAAATGATTTTCTTGTATACATGTAATGCACACTATCTTGTAACCTTCCTAAGACGTCGGCTGTGACTCTCATTTTGGGCAGCAACATTAGTTGCCTTCCATCTAAGCATTTCCCAGCATGGACCCTTACTATTAGTCTATTTTTAAATTAAAGCTACTGCTTATTGAGCTAAGTTTCCTTTTAAGTGATCAAACTTTGTATGGTATATGTCAAAACGTGGAATTGTTTTGCCATGGTAATTACAGGAAATTTGACTTCCACAATGTGCTATGGGTTTAAAAAATAATAAAAGTGTAATGTTCAAAAAAAGGCTTTCAATCAAAATATTAACTGCTTTTAACACTTAACTTGATGCTGCGAGCAATATTATTCTCGTATTTGGCCTTGGTACAGCGAATTGATTTTGAAAACTGATTCAATTTGCAGATGCACCAGGCAATTGGCAGCAAGAAGGCATTTTACCTATGGAATTGTTGAAACTAGACAGAAAGATGATTTTGTGGAACAAAAAACATTTTCCTGAAATTATTTCTGGCTATACAGATTCACTCGATGGTGCAAATGCTACAAACCCCAGCAGCAACATATCCGTTCGCGTAAGTAGTTGCTTTCATTAGCAATTTATTTTGGTGCATTTTGGGTTATTGAGGCTTATCCAGAAGAGATATTTTGCTATAATCCCTTGATATATATGTGCTCGCAATTAGGAGAAGCTGCTAAACTATATGTCGGAGGATGCCATGGTCATTGTTGAGTGCACTGACGGGGTCGGCAAATTTGTATGCAAGTTGATGGATTCTCTGTTTACTATCAACGAGATGGCCATTTCATCAGTGACCGGCAAAATGTCTGCCAAGTCCAGCGGACCCAAACGACCGTTGGATCCTAGAAAAACAAACTTAATAATAGGTAGAATCCTCCTCTTTGTAACTGTGGTTCTGGGTGCGTATTATTTGGAACATTTTCGAGTAACTGTAATTTTTTTCATCTTTGGTGCAGCTTATGCTCTACAAAAATTTCCACACGAGACTGCCGCGAATGTACGGCAGAAGATGGCCCAGAAGCTACGAAATGCAAAATTTAGGGAATGATAGTAGGCTAGAGACATACTCATAGAAGCACAAGGGGTATTCATTAGTTTTAGTATTTTGCATTGATTTGTTAAGCTTGGCTCGATGACTACTGACTAATATCTAAAAATTGGCAGTTAATATACCTCGTAATCATGGTGATACAAAATGTGAAAATATGTTATTTCAACAGTTTTCTGTTTTCACTCATCTTACAATAATTACGGTCAGTGATACATTTTGTTTGCATCCCCATCTATGCTTGTTTGGAGATTTGTGCATTTCAAATGTTTTCCAATTTTTTTTTTGAAAAACTTAATAATGATAATAGATATGACAAGTGATGTAGTTGCTAATATTGAATTAAAATTTCAAGGAATGGTTTTCATGAATTAAGTGTCGCTATTTTCAGTCAAATACAGTATACAATACACCCACATGTTGATTAGAATAATAAAGACAAGCTATAAGCATTTCCAACTTATAAAAAAATAAATAAATATTAGTTGCTAATTTCAAAAATTAAGATTTCAAGGAATGGTTTTTCATGAAGTAGTGTTGCTATTTTTCACTCATAAGCGAATGACACCCACATATTTATTAGAATAATTAGTAATCACTGAAATGATTATTACTGAATTTGAATAGAAATATTTTCAGATTTTGAATAAATTAACAAAAACAGGAGTGAAAAGTGAATTCAAATTTCTTAAATGGTTTTTTATTTAGTATGCTATGATCCAGGCACATACAATATGTCAAATGAGTAAGCATTGAATCCATTATTTTTAATTTTTATATTAACCATTTCCAATTTTTTTAAGAAAAGAAATAATTGTAATTATGCGAGTTGAACATTTACTTGCTATATGTAATTGGATTGTAATCTACAGGAATGGTTTGTCATGAATTTTAAGTTGAATACACGAAGTCCACGTGTGTTCATGATATCATGTTTTTATTTTACAATAGTCTTACCTTTTTATTGTTTATTTTGTAGGTGGTTCTGGATTGATGATGTATGGCAGGTAAGCTACATATTATTTTCATTATTTAAAACTATTCACTATGAATGCCCAAAAAGTTTTGACTTGTTGAAGATTTTTGTTTTTGGCAACTGTGAAATTGGTAGAAAAGTAAACATTAATGCAAGTCATGACTTTCTTTGGGATGTTTGTGTATGGAAATGAAGATTTCTGCAACAAAAATTGTATCATTACAGTCAACAACCCCAACAAGAGTCAAATTTCCCTACTGAGGGACAGTCCAATAGTGAGTACCTATCCATTTCATATTTTCTTTGTCGTTTTCTTTTTTTTTTTTGTTGCAAATATTCAAATCACCATCTGTTAGCTATGCATAGGCCTGTCCAATATCAAAAATAATAATAAAAAAAAATTTAAATTTGAAAAAATTCTAAATATTGTTCCAAGCTATAGTGTGTTTTCAATTTGCTGTCTTTGCAATCAATAGGCCTATTGAACAAAATAGTGAACTGGATAGTTTGGCTTTTCATTCTGAAATTACCATGAAGCTGTGTGATTATGAATATAAATGTAAAATTTATTGTATTGAAATTTCATTTACATCTGCTTATGCTATTGTTTTTCCAAAATTATCATGCGAAGGATCATTAACATTACGGCATTCTTCATCTCTTAAATCTGGATTAGTAACTTTTTCAAAATTAAGTTTATTTTCGTTATATTTTATTAATTGTAATTAATTATGTGCCTCAAAATATTATTAATGTTTACAACATGGCAAGACATTATATTCTGACCAAATCAAGAATCTTTTTTTCAAGTTTACATCACTTAACATTCAGAAACTCAATGGAAATTGGTGTTGTAAGGCCCTTGTAAATTTTATGTGAAAAAGTTAAAATCAACCAACCTATCACAGTTGGGACGGAGCCACAAGGGGGAAGCTATAACCCCTCTCTCTTTCTCTCCCACCCCCCTTCCGTTTCAAAATTTAAAATCTTTGTATTTCCACTGTAAAATTGTGGTACTGTTTAACCAGTATGCATAGTACTGTTTGACCATGATGGTACTGTTTGACCAGTACTTCAAGAATGAAATTTCATAGGCTAGTCCCTCTCTCTAGCCTGAAAATCCTGGCTCTGCCCCTGATAGATTTTCAGCTTTGTCAGGGATTACAGGATTAAGGATAAAGGATAAGGATAAAGGATTACATTCCGAAGTAGGCCTACATTTTGTGATACTCTGCTCCAAGATTTATAATATAATTTATTTAATTCCTGTAATAAACCAAATTCTGGTTTGAAAAAGTATTAAAATAATAATTCCGAGAGTTTATGAGCAGCATAAACTTTTGTAATATATTCTATAATTTTTTCAAGTTTAAGCTACAATTTAAAATAGCAGAAAGTAGATGTAAATTTTAAAAAAAATCCAAACTTTAAATTAGAATATATTTAATGACACATTTTATGGTCTCTGTACTCACATGCTTCATGAAGGTAACATGTACAGCCACCTTTTGGTTCAATATTTGGAAAATGCTAAATTTTGTAGCATCAAAATCTCGGTTTTCTCCTCACTCACAAAATTGATTCCTTGTTGGAAGTGTAGACAGACCTAAACCCATCATAATTACCTAAATTCAGTTCTGCATGCGCTCGCCTCAATCTGTCAAAAAGGAAGTAACAATAATAATAATTATAATAATAATAATTCTGGTCAGTATTATACCATATGTTCATTTCAATTATTAATGTTTGGTTGGGATCGTTTTAATTGTTGTTTTGACACGTTTTGAAATATGATTAGTATGTTCCATAATGTGTGCCAGCTGATGTGATAGAATTTAATGAACAATATCAGATAACAGGACCCTACAATTTTGCAAGCTAGAGCAATATTTTAAAGATTTTCAGTTTTAGCTATTAGAAAATGCAGCTCTTATACATTTTTTATTTACAATCTATATTAAAATGTGGTCAAATCTTTCCTATAAAAATTGTAAATAGAAAAATATTCGAATGCTGGTTAAATTATAAATTTAAGAAATGTCGAAAAACCTTTGCAAGTATTAGCTTAAACTGAAATTAAATTTTCTGAGTCTAAAATTTGCACTTTAAATATAGGACTTCCAAAAGTACATGTAGTATTTATTTATTCTTATCAAGGCTTGCTTAGTTCATCTAATGTCCTTTCTCAAGAAACTCTTCAAGTAAATTTACAATTTTATAGATAAATATTTGTTTATTGACATGATTGTTTACTAACACAGGCACAATATTTGATGAAGGATTATTGATTATTAATAGGCTTTTTTCTCTTATACTGTAATTTAATTGAATAGTATGGCAAATTGAATTGCCATGACCAGATTACTGCTCATCCCTAAATGTATAAAGGTTGCTGCACTAGCAACTAGCCTCTCATCAATTTTTTTTCTAGTTTAAAACATTTTCAAGTGACCTTGTTACGAAATATGAATAGCTATTAGATATATGAATTGTCCAATCGGATTAACAGCTAATTTATTCATGAAAAACATAAAAGATAATCCTGACGTGTGTTAATGAATTACCAGAAATCTGTGGAAAAAATGAAAAATAATCATATTTAATGTAGGGGGAAAAAACAAACATGTTTTTTTCTGAAAAATTTTAACCTGAATTCACAAGAGTTAATTTAAATAAATTGCATAACAATTTCTTATACAATAAATCAGGGTTTTGACATAAATTATTCCAAATATTTGATATCCTGGCATTTAAAACAGCTGAGTAATAATTGGCTGCAATATTTTATGCAATACTAAGTGAGTAATTAAAAGACGAGAATTTATGATTATTTTAAGTTACATGTGTACCGGTAGTGCTTTTTGCAAACACAATTTAAATATTCAAAACTTAAGTTATGGTATTTAAAGGGTTTGCTAATAATAATTATGCCTCATGTTCTCAGCGCCGCCTAGTGAACATTGACGAGATGGCTGTTTCCTTCAGCTGCATCACTTTTGTTTCTGATTTGATCAGAAGTGTTTGTGCGGTTTATCCTCCTAAATGCCTTCAGACTTTGATGTTAATTGAGAAGAAAACTCTAATTTTGTATAATGGTGACTTTCCTATCAGTGGTGCTTTCCCCAATTTTGTTATCGGTAGGCCCTATATCTACAAAAGAGTAAAGAGAACAAAAAGAAATGCATTTACCGCGGTACCTGAGTATATAATTGCTTGAAAACTTTTCAATGAAAAGGTACAGGTACCGGTACCGAAAGGCACACCGTAGGTAAGGTAGGAAAACAAATTAAGTATTGTAAATCAATATTCTATGGTAAATATAAGGTATTAAGTACAGTATGTATTAATCCGTCGTGAATTTACATATGCATAATAAGACCTGGGGCTGAGTATTTTTTGTCAAAAAGGGCTGACCTTCAAGATTAGCCCAAGCTTCAAGCTGCCCATGTTTTAGTTTTGAACTTTGATCTTTGTGATAAAATCTGTATGCTAGTCAAGCGTCACACGTTCAATATTACTGACAGTATTTTATCAATATTACTTACAGTATTTTATCAATATTACTGACAGTATTTTATCAATATTACTGACAGTATTTTAACAATATTACTGACAGTATTTTATCAATATTACTGACAGTATTTTAACAATATTACTGACAGTATTTTATCAATATTTAGCCGGCGCTATACAAGATGAGAGGACTATGACAATTGGCTAGGTTGGGTTAGGTCAGATTAAGTTAATACACAACTTTCACATTCCAACTGAGCATGCTCAGAACCTGGCCCAGACCCCTGACTTCAGTTGGTCACAGATACTACCAGGGGGCATGGGGATTATTGTACTATCACTTAACTATGCTCAGAGCAGTACCGCCCCCTGTGGCAGACCCTCATCTTTAGTTGTCACCGATACTACCAGGAGGCATAATAGTAGTGTGAAAATCATCTATTGATATATGGTTTCGGTTAGGCGAGGTCACCGCCCGCCCAAATATAAAAATCCAAAAAGTCCTCTCATCTTGTATAGTAGGCCTACCATTTAGCCTACATATGTGAGCATACTGACAGTACATCAGTGTAAGCCCTTACACTATTAGTATTGCTGTCAATTTTTTTTTTACAAATGTACTAACGTTTAATATATACAGCTGTACAAGACATTTAAACTTTGTTTGTTGATGAAACTTGAAGTTTCCAATTACATCGTTTCAATCAAGTGCAGTGGTTTGATAATATAAATCTGATATGAGTACCAGTAAAACAACTTTTATCCATCAAATAGGGCTTAGGCCTATGCATGGTATAACAGTGTTACTGTTGTACCTTGACATCATGACCTTAGTGTGATTTGATTTGTGGTTTTTAAGAAAATTCAAAATTAATACCCAACTAATATTCAAGAGAACTTAATCAGTTCATACATAATTGGCCTTCTGCTTCTTAATCGAATTTCTTGGGCTTGGATTTATTACATATTGACAGGATTGCCCAAGAAAAAGAAAGTCGCAGGTCCTAGTAGGCCTAGGCGATATGCTACTTCTAAGAACTACACAATGGCAGGCCTAAACGAAGCCATGGAGAAAGTACGAAACGGGGAACTCAGCCAGAGTGAAGCTTCCAGAATTTATAACATTTCGCGAGGTACTCTCCGAAACAGGCTTGTGGGCAAACACACACAGAAAGTGGGAAGGCCTCGGATCTATTTTGCCAATACATTTAGTATGAGACCCAACTGATAGAAAATTCATTTTTTTATTCAATTGATGAACTACTAGAAAGACTACTACTACTCGTAGATCTATATTAAAATGGGGATTAAATGTGTACAGTTTGATTTTATGAATTACACTTGACTTTTGCCAAAGCTTATAAATCCAACAACCTGGGAGGGGGGGGGGGGGGTGATTTCCTCATTTTAAATAATGGGGCACATGAGAGGAGGGGATGTTTACTCATGTTTAAAGACCATAAAACTATGTTTCTGTTATTTTGGAATTACTGAATGTGCTCTTACCTGTCTACAGTGATATAGATATCATAGGCCTATTGAATGTGTTAACTTTTCTATTTTCCTTAATTTTAAATAAGTAATTATGATCATAAGTTAAAGGTAATAACCAGTCACGTCTAGTTATTTAATAAAATGTAAAATACACGTTTAAAATTGCAATTGAACTGCCTTCTCATCATGCTCGAACTAATAGGAAGGGAAAGCTCTGCTTAATGACGTAATTTCAAGGAAAGATCTCTCACCGAAGTATTTTACTTGTTATTCTTTTATAAAATAAGTAGACATAACATATTTATTAGGAGTTGGAATGCATTTGTCATCACTATTACATATACGTCTTGGTAAATTGGTTTATTTAACTGTGAGCTTACCCTTTAATATACCCCTATGAAAGATCAGAAAATGTAGGACCTCAAGCATGAAACAATGTCACTATTTCTAATGTCAGGTTTCATTTATTTCATGTTGGCGTATAGCCCTTGCAAAACTACCACGCTGGAGTGATAAAAGACCATATGGCACAATGTCAGACTATGAACTTGACGTTCTCAATGAAGCTTTAGAGAGAGTACGAAATCATGAACTCGGCCAAAGACAAGCATCACGAATTTATAATATTCCCCGAACCTTAATCCAATTCCGGTTGAAAAAAAGTTTTCCAAAAAAAGACGAGGGCAAAAAAAAAAACTAAACTCACGTAAAAGTAGTTCAATTAAAACACTTATGTGGATGTAAACGGGGTAATATTCATATATTTGTAAACAGGTTTTAAAACCCATGGAATTAAAAAAAAAATGGTATTTCAGAAGGAGGGGGGTGGGTATTTTCACCCCATATTTTTGTTGTTGATAGTGTTGCAATTGATGAACTACTACAATGTAGGGATAATTTGGAGGAAGAGGCTTATTTTCTAAGTTGTATCTGTGCTACATTTTCTTATGATATGCACGTATATAGTTTTCTTCTTTTTCTTTTTTTAATTTTCATTTATTACACATTTTAGTTTATTTTAAGCTGAAAGTGATAAGAACAGTATTTCATATATGCGTCATAATTAATGATGCGTGCTAGTTTTATGAGTTCAT
This sequence comes from Proteroiulus fuscus, assembly GCA_034700285.1. Lineage (NCBI taxonomy): Eukaryota > Metazoa > Arthropoda > Diplopoda > Julida > Blaniulidae > Proteroiulus > Proteroiulus fuscus. The sequence goes on along the minus strand of JAQIXP010000001.1, from coordinate 6,577 downwards.
TTTTTTGTAAAACTGATTGTTTACTGATCCTGTAGACAGGAAAATAAAACTGCCATAAATAACAATGGAGTAAATGTGAATCGTGGATTTATCAGTTTTAATAAACATCGCACTATGCTTGGTGCTTCTAGAAATGTAAGTCATTTAATGGGAATGATTCCCGAATGAAGTCATGAAAGGCAATCAATACTTATCATTACTTATGTAGGCTACACTGTTTAAAAGCAAAACATTATGCCTGAACACTTCTGTAATTTTTCCAACCCATACATGTTCTATAAAATATAGTATATACTGAACACGTGATGTGTAAATATGCAGTAAAATTTGTTGCGTTTTGTAGCTTTTTATACAGAATATTTTTCTGTAGTTTCAATTAACAGAACATGTGTGGGGAGTCCCAATGAAAAAAATACTTCAATGAAACTGCAGTTTTTTCTGTGTACTTATGAAACAAAGCCTTGCATAATTTCTGCAGTTTTTCTGTAAAAAACGTGAATGTTTTTTTTTCTACAGAAAAATGGAGAAAAACTGCATTTTTTATACAGTTTTTTTTATAATTTTTCTGCATTTTTTCTGCATTTTTTTTACATTCTAGCGAACAGAAAAACTGCAAAAAGAATGCAGAAAAATAACTAAAATACTGTATAGAAAAAAAAACTTGCACGTTTTTTACAGAAAAATTGCAGAAATTATGCAAGGCTTTGTTTCATAAGTACACAGAAAAACTGCAGTTTTATTGAAGTCTGTTTTTCATTGGGGTAAGCAAATGCAACTTCTGTAATGTAAATTTGCAGACCTTTTAATATGTACCTTGTAAGGAAAAAATGTAGTAAAAATGCAGAATTTTTTAACTGCGTATGCTTGGGTTTATCTGCTTCATTATCTGGTCAGTGAGAAGTTCATAGGCCTATTGAACATAAACTTGAGCATTATTAAACTGTAATTTTAATGTCGTGATTTCTGGAAAGTTAGTTAAAGTCAGTGAAATGAAATTTGGTCTGTGAAATCAGGAAATTTACTGAATATAAGGTATATTTTCCTATTGCTAGTCACATCCCTGGTGTTTGTCAAAGGTCAAAAAGGACGTGACCATTTGATTGACAGAGGATACCGCTATTCAGAAAATGGAAGCTTTGGTACAAAAAAACGTTGGCGCTGCGTGCATTTTCACCGTCTGCGATGCCTCGGGAGATGTCACACCAACGAGTATGGAGTGATTTTTCGCAGCAATAACCACAACCATGATCCTATATAAATTCGACCTGTCTTTTAGGCAAAAGTGGAACATCCCCAACATTATTTCTTGTTTCAAGAAACGAAAATTTAGTTGTGTGTATGCTGATATTCTGTTTTGGCATTTTAATTTGGTTACATGTCTGAATAACGTTCATAGTTAATAGTCCATAGGCCTATTGAGCTGTGAAATATTAGTCAATTCCTGTATGCTTAGTGGGAACCAAATCCTCGGGTCTTCAGTGAAAATGAGAGCTGACAATAATGTTCCCGTTTTTCTAGTTTTAATGTTAGTTTTTTTTTGGTAAAGCATTTGTGAACACATTGTTGAAAGTTATTATATATCACTTTGACTATAAAATAAATACATTTTCAGCTGGTACAGGATGATTTCGTTATCAGTCTTTTTGGTGAGTAGGTTAAATTGGTTGTTCAAATGGCTTTCATCATAAGTTTATTAAGCATAGTTAATCAAAACTTGCTTTTAGTAAATATTACGTTTCAATTTTTGTAAATAACCAATTAATTATTTGGTTATAATGGTCTACCAGAATTGACCAATACATATGACTTAATAGAAACAAATACAAACTAATTTAAAATATCGGTTATAACCGTTATATCAGGTCTTTCAGTAGGACTTGGTTATTTGTTCCAGTATAGATTGCCAACAATTTCGTTTAGGAAATAATATCAAATTCTGAGAGAATTTTAGTAAAATTTTATAATATTGAACTATGATGTTTAGGACAAGATGCTCAGGCATGCTTGCATTGCTTGGGGAAAGGGGGGGGGAGAGAAGGGGGACAGCCTGGCATAACGCAAAATGAACTAACTACTATAGCTTGGGCCGAGTTAGAATGCACAGGTCTATGCCAATTGCAATTAGTTTAATATTCAATGGCATTTCAATTTCAACTTGCTAGCCGAACAACTATCTTATGTCGAAAGCAAACGGGGGTGTAAACATTTAGTGGACAGAGGATTCCGATACCAACACAATGTAACATGCGGTGGGAAGACGCACTGGCGATGTGTGTTTTTCCGCAGGCATTGCCGTGGGAAGTGTCACACCAGTGGAAATCGTGTGATATACCGCAGTGACAACCACAATCACCAACCCAGCAACTTCGACAATGTGTTCAGTATGGATGAGACGTAGAGACTGCCTGAAATGGCCTGGTGACATTCCATAAGTAAGTCAGCACTTGTTGCATAACCCCTGAAAATATTTATAGACCTTGTATAAGATGAGTCATGATTGAAATAGTCAAAACAGAACAGATTTAAATGTGAGCTGTCAGGACGAAATTATTGTTCCAAAATAGGGCTAAATACACGTGTATTTTCTGGCATATCAAATGTAATTGGCACGTGTTTTCAGTTCCATTTAGGAAATAAATTTTTTTAAACGAAACAATGAGCTTTTATACATTTAGTGTTAATTGGGTTGACAAAATAGTTTAAAATTTTGACTGTATGTACCGGTACAGTCGATTCTGAGAGTAGTTTCTTCCGTTGTTCCTTTAGTCGTGCAGCTGGCATAATGCAAAATGAAGTAACTGTACTATAGCTTGGGCCAATTTAGAATGCACAGAGTCTGTCATTTGCAATTACCGGTAGTTATTCTGTGGTATTTCAATTTCCAATTTGCTTGCTAGCCGAACGACTATTGTTTGTCAAAAGCACAAGGGGACGTAACCATTTGGTGGATGGAGGATTCCGATACCAACACGATGCAACATACGGTGGGAAGACACACTGGCGGTGTGTGTTCTTCCGCAGGCATTGCCGTGGGAAGTGTCACACTAGTGGAAATCGTGTGATATACCGCAGTGATAACCACAATCACCAACCCAGTTATTACAACCATGTGTTCACTATGGATGAGACATAGTGACTGTTTGCCTGGAATAACAAATGATTCTAGAATAATTAAAGATTCTGATCATTCCATTGACTTATAATGAGTAGATATATTACCTAGCAAAGGAAGTTCTAAAGTAAACTGCAGAATTTTTATGTTCAAACTGTAAAAAGTCCAATGTATTATAATTATGAAGCAAGTTGCAGAAACGTGATGCATTCAAACAGCATTTTATTTGTAAAACTTTGGGTCAGAATATATTGTGACTATTTTCCTATGATTCAGGGATAGTAACCCAAGAACTGTTGTGCCTTAAATTAAACTACAGGTCTATAGAACAACGCTCATAAATCTCTTGAAATAGTCATATAGCGGATAATATGAGAAATTAAAATTTTGTTTATAATTTTGTTTTTGTTTTGAAGATGTGCTTGGGTATATCGATCCCCTCATTCATGTCTGAAATGTTATTTATTTAGTTCATAGGCCTATTGAGCAGTTAGTATGTTCTGGAATTATAGCTGTAGGCCCTATACCGTAATGATTAGAACCAATTTGTCATTACTTTAGTAAAATTTATATCCTCTTGTGAGAATTTTGGATTAATTAGAACTTTCTCTAAACTAATTCTATTTCAGTAGAAAAATGTATACATTATGAATTTATTTTGAACATTGTAAGTGGAAACCATTGCAACAGGTTCAAGCCAGACAACGAAGGGCATACAACTAATTTTAGTCTATTAGAATGCCCATTTTAAAGTATGATTCACTTAGTTATTTTGTTACATTAATATTTTCAAACTATATAGGTGAACCACTTTTATATGTCAAAAGTAAAAAAGGGCGTAACCATTTAGTGGATAGAGGATATCGATACCAACACAATGAAACATACAGCAAGAAAACACACTGGCGATGCGTGGAATTTAAACGTCTGAGATGTCTTGGAAAATGCCACACCAGCGAAAATCAGGTGGTTTTCCGCAGTGAAAACCACAACCACCATCCCAGTAACCACTACCATCTGTTAAGAGCGGATAACCAGCAGGAAATACTGTGATCTTGAGCTATTTATATTTAGTCTGTATATTTGTAAATTGGGTGATTTGGGCGTTTGTATTTAGATAAATGCATGGGTTTCGATCTCTCAAGTCCCAATGAAATCAGAGAATATACCGTAGCTTATTTAGTTCATAGGCCTATTGAGCAGTTATAGTCTTTCCTGTAATATTCTGATTCTTATTAGAATCAAATCTTCAGAACTTGAGTTAAATTTCCTGGTGCATGTGAGGAGTTTACAATATTTGTTGTTGGTAGTTTGTTGAAATCAATTCATTTCTTAATAATAAACAAATACCCTGAACAGGGACTGAGTGGTGAACATTGCATTAGTTTTCCTGTACATTTCACTTATTAAAGCATACGTGTTTGCTTTAATTTAAAAGTTGTACCCTGTTCAGGAAAAAAGTGAACAAGAATCCATATGGGCCAATGGACCATGTTTAGCCTTAGCTTTGGTCTATTATAGTAGAATGCACATGCAGGTTACAGTATGATTTGAATTTTGGTTATTTTGTTACATTTCTATTTTCAAACTGTAGCTGAACAACTAGTATTTGTGAAAAGCAGAAGAGGGTGGGACCATTTAATAGATAAAGGATACCGATATCAACATCGTAAAACGTTTCGTCAAAAAATACACTGGCGATGCGTGGAATTTAAACGTCTGCGTTGTCTTGGAAAATGCCACACCATCGAAAATCAGGTGGTTTTTCGCAGTGATAACCACAACCACCATCCCAATAACCACTACCATCTGGTCTTCTAAGTTTATGGATAAGACGTAAATTAAACATATACTCTTGACAAAATAAATGACTATTGGAGTGACAGTAAATTTTGGTAAAGTTTGCACGTACAGCTGTTATTGTCCATTATTGGGCTATATGCAGAACCTTGCAGTGATAATTGTGACACATCCCAAATATAACTGTGGAGTTGTAATGACACGAATTAAACTTAAATTCTGAAAGTTCTAATAGACCAATAAACAATGAAGACAATTGGTGCATTTCTGCAATCTATATATAGTAGTAACGATTTTGCCCACTGTTCTATAGTGCTTACTGCATGTCCATGAAATCCTTTTATCTGTATCAGGACACCTTTTTTCCTAAACAAAATATATAATAATTGTTCATCATCAATACTTTCCAAAAGGCAATTGACTAGTACTTTCCACATTAAACTTAATTATGTAATTAAAATTATATGTACTGCATTTGCTCATTAGAAAAAGTGATGAATTTTACAATTATTGATCAAGCCTGTAAACATTTAACAAGTAAATCTATTGATTTTAATAAATTTTATGGTGTTTTAATTTTTATAATTTGACTAATTGCATGGCTGCTGACCAATGACTCATACAAACAAACAAACTTATAGAGATCAATAAACAAATATATTGTTTCTATTATATTTTTGTGTATAATTATTTAGTGTAGGTTCCATAGCCTTATTTGGGGTTTTTAGTTGGATACATGCAGGCATTGATTCCTCTAGATATCATATCCAGAGTTAATTTATATGATTCATAGGCCTATTGATCAATTATAGTACTGTAGCTTTGCCTTTTTGGAATCTCTTCTTCAGGACTTTGGTTATATTGATAAACCTAAGTGAGATAATTAAAGGGAAAGTATCACCTTGTCACAAATTTAAAGTAATAAAAAAATTCTTGGAAAGGGCATTAAGATACATAATATCAATTGACTTGCCAGAATTAATAAACAACGACATTTTCAAATGACATGGTAGGCGCCATTTTACCATGTGGATATTGTGAACCATTTACAGTATTGTCACTGTTGCACAATGACAATGATAATTAGTATTTTCCCACTATTGTTAATTAAGGAATTTATGTGTTATCATGATGGAAATTATGCAAATTTGGTTGGAAAGAATTCATGCATTGTTATTTTGGTAATTATGTGGATTAGTCAGTACTAGAATTTTGGGAATGCTTAAGGAATTTACAATTTAGAATTTCGATACAAATACGATTTTGAAAGAATTTTCTTGTGACTGGATTAGGTTCCAGGTTTGGGTTTTACCCTCCTCGTCCAGTCAACTAAATTATCAAGTGAAATATCTTTTTTTCCTTAGGCGCCTATCTGGGTATCCTTAAGAGCATATTGCATTCCTGAGATAATCGACTCAGATGATGAAATGATACATTGATCGTTCTTTATAATTATTAAAATAGAGCAAATTTAATCAACGTATTCAAGAATTAATATTTGATAATAAACGTGCCCTGCACTATCGATACTTATTCAATAAAAACACTCAAAATTGCACACAATAATTCGATACATACAACCTCAGGAAAAAGAAGAGTTGAATCCTCCATATCAAACTTGGGTTAACCAATACTCTTTTACACATCACAAAAATTATAATTAAA